>JAVTVY010043829.1:0-21654 GCA_036873755.1 Hanleya hanleyi
TGCAATGATAGTGGCCGTACCACTTTGAATTTGTTTCCGACGCCCCCTGTATTAACAGACAGTGTCAACGTACTGTTCCAGCTGTCTCCCGTTCAGTGATTGGTCATTCGACCCGCCATTTTAAACTAATACGAGCATTTTCATTGGATCACTATTAGATAAGACCCACCCCAATCTTCATACACAACCACGCGACTGTCTCAGTTGACTGATGACATAGCGCGGCCTCGTTTTTGATTTCAAAATCTGCCGTCTAACTGGGAAAATGCTGTTGTTGCTGCATCAGCCAATCATTGGCCCCCTGTAGAAGATACTATAGGCTAATACATGTAGGCTACCATGCCATGAGATGATGCTTGGGATTGCATTTCGCTCACTTGCACCTACAGGTGGCGACAACTGGTGGCAAATTTAAAATTTGGTTTCCGGGCAACAGGTTGATGCCTTCAGCTTCGTCAAATTTGGTTGGCAGATAATGCCTTGAGATGTCACTTGGGGATGCTTCTCGGTGCTTCACTGCATGGAAACTATATCACAGAAGCAATCAACTTTCAGTCAATCGTTCTGAGTTGATCTTGGGAAGGCAGAAAGACCCTTCCACATCCAACGCCTATGAAGCAGCAGTTGCCTCCCTCATGTATATCCCCTGAGACCAACAATGCTAAAAAATATTGCTGCTATTTCGGCGGGGGACCTAGCATCCTCTGGCTGCTTGTTGTTTTAAATATACACGAAGTGAATGGAAATCGAGAGATAGTTGGACCAGTGATATTTGAGATAAGAAGTAAATTCTCAAATGGTTGTTTGATACAGCTTAATAAATGATATCGCCCATTTTCGTCACAATACTATTCCATTTTTCCAGACCTATAATGGACTTCTCCCCACATGGATCAACTGGAACATCACCATAAAAAGCACAAAATCTGTGTTAAGTTCTTATAGTCTTAACACGACATATCGTGTCAATGCAATAACTGTCGATCATAAAATGAATGGACACCAGCAACCATACCTTACAATAAGATTGGAAATCTCCCATTTTCGGGTAATGATGCAGACGTTTGGTTCGAAGAAAGCTGCGCTTGAAAACGAAAATAACCGAATGACTTATAATCAGCAGTTGTTCGACACATGTACTGTAGCCTTAACCTATAACATTTGTGTCGATTCAGTGGCGTGATTATACCAGAGATCACTCATATTCATCGATTTTAGGATATCTTTTGCCATGCAGATCTTGTTATATTCATCCAATGTCAGATAATGATTTAACTTTCCAAATATTTCAACTCGAACTATCGAACAAAAGAATCACATAGTGGACACTCAAGATTAAGGAGAATTAGGACCTGAGAGATTTTCGAAAATTTGGGCTAAGTCTAAATTTCCAAAAACGCCCCTCATCATTATAATGACCCAAATTAATGACGCAATGATACCATGAGACATGAAATGACAAAAAATGTATTTTTTTTTTTTTTTGAAAAATGTTTTCAATACCTTTGTGAAGCAAAAATTAAAGAAAATGACAAAGAATTTCTGAAGCGACTTTCAGAAAATAAATACTATAACAGGCCAGGAAAAGGATAAATAAAATGTCTCATCTAAGTTTTGGAGATCCTACGAGCAAAATTATCCATTTCGCCTGAAGCACGTGGCCGTACTTTCATATTCGACTGTGCACGTGAACACAAAATACCGCTGAAATTTCGCCATTTTGCCTCAGACGTCACAAGAAAATAAAGATAATTCAATAGAAAATAAACTACAGCAGATATTAAATTCAAATTTTCAACATATACACAGTTAGATACGTACTTTTAAGTCCATCTGTTGGCAAAGAAATCGAATTCAGCGCTTTGAAATCACACAAATCGGACCAAGTGACAGCGAGCTTCTTTCCCAAACAAGGTGACCCATCACATGTTAATAATATTCATACGCTCAAATAGGCATGTCAAAGATATCGTCCATAACATGTATAAACATCAAAGAGGCATCATAATTCAGTAAAATATGGTGATATTTAGAATACAAAATATTTAATTCGACAGTTTCATTGCAGAAAATCTGTTTTGGAAATCTCCCTGGCGATGTACTTTTTCCAGCCGCCTTACTCTAATATCATGTCGCCATCTTCTCGAGAAATCGCACGAGACTTGATAATTGATCAAACTCAGGAAAAACAGATCCTTCCTCTAATTACATCAAATTTAGACAACAAAGATGGTAGTATAGTGAATTTTGGTGCGTAGCCCTCACACCTGAATGGTTGTGCATTCCGATCGAATGTTCTGAAAGCGTTTGTCGATGATAGTGGGTGAACATAAACTTGCTTACCTCAATGTCATTAACCCTCCTGAACACGTGCCAACAACAACAACAACACAAAACAACAACAACATGTTGAATGACTGTCTCATTCAGATGGACTTTGATTGACAGGTGTTCAGTTTTGTGTGAAGGGTTAATGCATCGAGGCCGGAAAAAGTCCACCTGAGCAGGAAGAGATGTGAATCGCCATTTTTCTGAACAATTCAGTTGGTTTGACCACGTGTAGCATTCTATTTCCCAAAATTTTCAAGTAGGTGATTCTTGTTTGACCTCAACGAAGAGATGATTAAACTTTATTCGTGAGTTAAACAGTCACTACATTTCTTCAATTTTCAAATTTTACTTCAAGAAATCCACTACATTTTTGGTCAATTTTCCTCCACAAAGTCATTTTTTCGAGTTAGTTCAAAGAAATAATCATATTTTCTTGTGTTTAGTTGTGTTTTCTATCTTTCTGAGATGAAATAATGCGCCCTTGATAATTTAGTGCCTTTTTAAAAATTTCAACCTGAGCAAAAAAATGTCAAAATCTCTCATGTCCGGAGACTGAAGTTCTCCCATTTTTGGGTAATGATGCAGACGTTTGGTTTGAAGGAACCTGCGCTTAAAAACGAAAATAACCGAATGACTTATAATCAGCAGTTCTTCAACATATGTACTATAGCCTTAGCCTATAATATCTTTGTCGAGTCAGTGGCGTGATTATACCAGAGATCACTCATATTCGTCGATTTTAGGACATCTTTTGCCATGCAGATCTTGTAATATTCATCCAATGTCAGGTAATGATTTATCTTCCCAAATATTTCAACTCGAACTATCGAACAAAAGAATCACATAGTGGACACTCAAGATTAAGTAAAAGAAAAGCTATGTGCCCTGAGAATCCAGCTCTCCAAATAACCGTTTTAATGCTGATTGAAAAGGAAGTGATGTGGGAATCAAAGTATATTATATACCATGAATAAATATAATTATAAATTAACATGCATGGAAACCAGCAGCTGCCATATTTCTACAATTTTCCTAGGCTGTTCTATGCTGAGTAGTATACATAGAGTAAAACGGAAGGATAGCGCGTCACTGCGCATGCGCGAAGTGAATTTTTGGGTTGCCATAGGGGGGGTTCGCATACGTGAGTTAATTTTTTTTTAATGTGAGTGGGTGGGTTTAAAATGGCGGACGTTTGACGTCCGCCATTTTGAACCCACCCACTCACTCGGTTGCACTGATTGACCTGGGATGTGAGTGGGTGGGTTTAAAATGGCGGACTTTCTTTGTCCGCCATTTTGAACCCACCCACTCACGGGGGTGATTGAGTGCTATGTGAGTGGGTGGGTTTAAAATGGCGGCCGTTTGACGTCCGCCATTTTGAACCCACCCACTCACTCGGTTGCACTGATTGACCTGGGATGTGAGTGGGTGGGTTTAAAATGGCGGACTTTCTGGATTGTGACCTGGGACTATGGGATGCATGTACTGACTTGGTTCTGGGTATTTGTCATCACGGGGAGGTCACGTGATCAGTTCAAGGTCATATCCATTTTTTATCGATATGTCAACCCCACACCCAGTCCATTAGATGCTCCTTCACCTAAGCTTCACTTTGATACCTCACTCGACCTGTGGTGTGAGTGAGTGCAAGAATGTATTCATCCGCGGTGATGCAGTCATGTCTGGCGGTGATTCGGTCTCGGGAAAAAGCTTCCTTGCCCAATGCCTACGGACTTTACCGAAGATACACGGACTTTAACGAAAAGACACGGACGTACACGAAAAGACGCGAAGGTGAACGCCATTGTGGGAAACCTCCCACAGACAGGTCAGTACATGCATTTCTATGTTGTTCACGCATAATAAAAGGATTGATCTGTAATCTGTGTTGTTGTTGTTGCTCCCTTTTTTTGGACTAACCCATCAGAATAGTACGTATCACGGACTATACCCGTAGAGCTACATCTGGTCTATAAAACATGTCCCTCTGGATCCCACACCTACATTTCTACAGAGCCATGGCGGAGATCAAGCCCCATGCGACTCGCATTTTACAGTATGCCACCGTGGTGAATTCATTCACGGGTTACCGAGCAGTGGTCCGGTCCATGTTTGCAGATGGCGACGACAACGAGGGACGACGCCAGATCCTGAACGAGTTCACAGAAGCGGTCCTCCACAGAGTGCACTCGATGGACAGGCGTGCCATCACTCACCACTACTGGACTATGACAGCCATCCTTGATGCTCGCGCTATGGACCAGGAGCGCTCACGCCGGAACCAGCGCCGGCTGGTTGGCCTCATACTAGTCTGTGCTCTATTCACCCTGGCGCTGTGGTATTGACACTATAAATACGAGGGATGAGACAGAGTGTGTGTCATTCTCCCTTCGACATTTAGAGGAAGCATGTCATCACTCCAAGCCATCCTGACGCTTACACCCAATGTGAAGTTATACGTGTATGATGCTAAAGTGACCCTGGTCGAAGATTGTGGAAATATTTGCTTTGAGCACGCTGAGACTCTATCGGATAGGGTGACACTAGAGCGTGATGGCTGGACTAAGTTTCAACGGGTGTTGAGCGGAGAGTTAGACGGACACCTGATCCACCTGGACAAGGCCAACTACGTATACCATACTGCGCTCTACCCACGGGTGGGACGCTACCAAGAGCCGGCTCGAAGTTTCCTCCTAACTCCCTCTCTGTGGTCAGCCTTGGAGAAAATAGGCCCTCTGGTGGACCAGTTATTTATACCCGACGATCGATCACCCCACCAATTGGCATGGGCTCGTGCTATCGAACACGCACTAGATGAACCTAATGAAAAAAAAGCGGATGGAGAAAATACTATATGTATAGAATGCGCAGAGGCTGGAATGACAGTGTCACCTGATGAAGCCACCCACACACACATGACGGGCCAGAACGATGAAGAAGAAGAAAAAATCCGTGATGAAGCCGCGGGGCCAATGGCTGAACCCCATGAACAACTACATGAACCCGACGACGATGCCATTGATTACCCCGCTAGACTCAGTCAGCCCAATGACATGACCACCTGATCCTTTGATCTCACGGGGTTCTCCCTATAAATACGAGAGACAGTGAAATCTGGTACCATTCACGTACTGACCATGACGGAGCATATAGTACTGGCGTATTTCAGCTTGACCCCCGAGGTTTTCCTGCACGTGTATGCGGATAAGGTCGATATCATGGAGGAGGTGGTGGGAGACACGGACCCTACACAACCGTGCCCGGCTCACATTCGTCTGTCCCAGGAGGGCTGGACCAAATTCAAACGGGTGTTGTCTGGTGAACTGGACGGCGACCTCATCCACTTGTGTCACGATGTGTACATCCGACGCGGCCCTTTCTTTGCTCAATTGGCTCGGCTAGATGGAGGTACAGTGCATTTTACCCTTCACCCTGATCTATGGTCTGCATTGGAAGATGCCGTGGTGGATGTGGATGAAGTGCTTATCAAGCGGTCATCAGACGAGTTGGACTGGTCATTGACCATGGCCACTGTGGAAGTCCACGAAGAAAATCAGAAAGAAACTCCGGCCCAAGATATACCCGTTATAAATAAACGATAGAGCCAGGGTCCATCATCATTTTGTCACCATGAAGCGCTGGGAGAAGGTGTTGGATAACTTATACTACAGTCCCGACAGTCCGGCAGCCTATAGTGCATTGTCGGCTCTCTATCGAGCGGCCAAACCCCAGGGGGTACAACGTGCCCAAGTCCGAGATTGGTTAAGAAGACAAGACACCTATACCTTACATCGATCTGTCCGTCGCCATTTTCTACGGAACCGGGTCATCGTGGGAGGAATAGATGCCCAGTGGCAAGCGGATTTGGTGGATATGAGCGCCTTTGCCAAACACAACGATGAGAATCGGTATATCTTGACGTGCATCGATATCCTATCCAAGTATGCGTGGGTGGTACCCATCCGGACGAAAACGGGGGCAAATCTCATAGCGGCGTTCAAAGACATCTTCAAGACCGGGCGCAAACCTTTGTATTTGCAAACCGACGAAGGCACGGAATTCCTCAACAGACCGTTCCAAGCCTTTCTCAAGAAACAGAAGGTGTTTTTCTTCCATACGTACAACGAGACCAAGGCTTCCGTGGTGGAGAGGTTCAACAGGACATTCAAAGGCCGCATGTATAAATATTTCACCTATAAGAATACAAGGCGGTACATCGATGTTCTCCCGAAACTGGTGAGGGGTTACAATCGAGCCTATCATCGAAGTATAGAGAGAGCCCCCATTACCGTGACCCAACGCAATGAAGCCCAAGTCCGGCGTGTCTTGTACTCCAGGCCATCGCAGCGAACGACGAAGGCGGTGTACAAGGTCGGGGACCCTGTACGGATCAGTAAAGTCAAGGGCAAGTTCGAGAAAAGTTACTTGCCCAACTGGAGCGATGAGCACTTCCTGATTAAACGGCGCCTACCCCGACAGCGGCGAGTCTATGAACTGGAAGATCTCCAAGGGGAAACGTTGCTGGGGACGTTTTACGACACGGAATTACAGCCTGTTGTAAAAACACAGCAAGATTACTACACGGTGGAGCAGATTTTGAAAACGGAACGTCGACGTGGCAAACTGTTTCATTTCGTAAAATGGCAAGGCTGGCCCAGTTCCTTCAATTCCTGGGTCGCGGCCAACCAGGTGAAACGACTATAAAACCAGACACCACTGCCGTCCTCCTTCATTCCACATCCGACCACAGTGCTATGGACCAACAGCAGCTGCCTCTGAAGACAGCGTCTCGCAAAACGCGCAAAGCGCAAGTGGTCTTTGGGGTGCTATTGCTAACCCTGCTGAGTGTGTTGTACGGAGGTGTGTTTTACGACGTAGCCTATGTCAGCACGTTACTTAACCAACTGAGAACACCAGGCACCAGCGAAACGGGTCTACAGAGAGCACCAGTCGTATCGAGCCCAGTCACCACCACCACCACCACACCCCGCGTACAAGCCACGTCGAGCTCTACACCTACACCAAGTACACCTACTACGTCTCAAGACCCACCGGATTTCATCCCTCACAGTGAACCGACCACCCACGTTGTACCCACCCCCAGCACCATCTCTGAACGTGAACAGACAACGACGACCGACGTTGTACCCACCACCACTCCAGTTCACTCGTACGAAATTTACAAGAGCGTGTTACCACGACAACGGATACACCTCAAACCATGGACCCTCGGTGGCAGCATCCCTTCACTTGCGTCATCGCAGGACCGACGGGCTCCGGCAAAACGCACTTCGTCAGGAAGCTCCTTCAACACGCCGACAGCATGATCACTCCACCCATTGCCCGAGTCGTGTGGTGTTACGGAGAATGGCAGGAAGCGTATGCAGCAATGCCCCACATCACGTTCGTGGAAGGCCTACCCAACCTGGCCGATTTGGAACCCGACACCTTGGTGGTTCTGGATGATCTCATGGCGGAGACGGATGCACGGGTCACCCAACTCTTTACCAAAGGCAGCCATCATCGACGGCTCAGCATCATCTACATTGTGCAGAATCTGTTCAGTAAAAACAAAGAACATCGGAATATCAGCTTAAATGCCCACTACCTGGTGGTCTTCAAAAACCCGAGAGATACCACTCAACTGCTGCACCTGGCGAGACAGATGTTTCCCGGCCGCACACCGTTTGCGTTGGAAGCCTTCAAAGATGCCACAACCCCTCAGCACGGGTATATGCTCTTCGACCTCAAGCAAGCCACTCCCGACCACCTTCGACTACGGACCGGCATCTTTCCCGGAGAGACCCACCACGTGTACATGCAAAAATAATGTAAACACACCCACAGTGGCGCCTCCAGCTGGGGTCTGTGTGTTTGATGATGGGGAATAATAAAAAGAATGAATACCACAGCAGGGTTGACTTTGTCTGTGAGGTGGATAAAAAGGGCAGCGTTGTGGGTTCTAGCATTAGTTGTACAGGATGTCTGCGCGAGTACGGAAGCACGCTCCCACGCTCCGTGTATTGAAGACGGCCCCACCCGAGTTAGTCCGAACCATTGTACGCGGTGCGGACCCTGACCTTGTACGCTGTCTGTGCGAGATCGGGTACAACCTGTTAAAAGGCAACGTACCACTGACTCCGGCTCAGAAGACCAAGTTGGCCAAGCATAAGACAGGTCTCCGAACCCTAGTCCACAAGCGGGTCCCTCAAACACAAAAGAAAAAGGTGTTACAGAAAGGCGGCTTTCTCGGGGCCATCTTAGCACCGTTGGCCGCTTCCGTGTTGGGTCCAGTATTGGGTGGACTCTTCGGCCGACAATGAACCACACGAAAAAAATGGTCCTCGTCGAACCACGGTTCCTGCAAAACCTCCAATCACCCTACCCTGTCCCACCTACGGTGAAGACCATAAACAGCCTCGATGGAGAGATGCAACAGATCTTACAGAGACCGGGGTTAAGCGACAGTGAGAAAGTACAACGGTACAATGAGACGCTTCAACGGTACATGACGTTCATGGACCAATACAAAACCCTGTCTACCCCAGCAACAGCACCACCACCACCACCACCACCACCACCACGTGACAGACCGCTGACCTCAGCACCGCTCCAACAGCCGGGTCAGGTAGCCTCCACAGCCCCACAGTGGGTGGAAGACGAAGTGCTGAAGAGTGTACCTGCCTCGTTCAAGAAACAAGCTGGCCTGGTATTACAACGGATGAAACAGAATCCTAACATGACTTGGAATGATAAAGGCGAACTCCTGGTACAGAATCAGGTGGTCCCCGGCACCCACATGACGGATTTAGTGAATGATCTGATGCGTCAACGCAGATCGCACACCGATCCTCGAGGATGGGAGGTCTTCGCTCAAGGCTTGAAAGACATGCATGTACCACAGGAATTGGTGGGGAACCCCCACCGCTGGGACTTTATGCAGCAAACTCAGCAATCACCGAGTGGCCCACTACCTTCTTGGGAAGCCGAATGGGAACCGGAGTCACCCCCCAAAACACCACCACAACGGGCACTTTCTTTTCGCGCCTATAAAAAAACACCCTTGATCAAGACACCCCACATCTCCAGAGCCGTGACACGTAGCAAGTCACCGCGACGAACACGACGCCGCACACAACCGCCCAAGGCCTGGAAGACCTATTAAAACCAACAGCAGCAGCAGGACAGCTCAGTCGCCATGTTTTACCTGACCCTACCCAGTAACAGTTCGCTGGATGTGTTTCCTGACAACACCGTGGCCAAGTACGTCACCCAGTTACCGCAACCGTTACATTTACCTGGCCGGTGGGAATGTGCCCTCGTGGATGTCCAATACCCTTACTCGTGGTACAACGTGCGAGCCAATGAAGTGTGGTACGAGGTCACCTACGAAGGCAAAAACACCCGGCTCACCCTGCCCGAAGGCCAATACGATACCCCCAAAGAGTTCATGGGTGGGCTGTCAAGACTGATGCATGATAAGGCGCTACGGGGGGTGACGGATAGTGCAACACGCCTGATAGCCTTGCGCTTCAAGAGAAACGTGTTCTTCGATGTCAACGTACACAACGACAAGGCACAGCTTACCGTCACCGATACCGTGAATGTGAAACTCAGTCCTACACTACAGCAAATGCTGGGTTTCGATCTACAGACGTTCGCTGGTCCCAACCAACACCATGGCGAGATGCCGATGGATATGAAGTCGGGTATGTACGGACTCTACGTCTACTCGGACGTGGTGGACAACCACATCGTGGGCGATATCAACACACCTCTGTTACGGGTGGTCCCCATTAAAAAGACGTATGGCGATCAAGTCACCCACAGTTTCAACCATATCATGTACCTGCCCGTACGACATACCGACATCAACACGATCACGGTGGATATAAGAGATGACACGGGACGAGCGGTGGCATTCGAACGAGGAAAAGTGGTGCTGACACTTCATTTTCGACAAGCACGTGCTCCCCACTTTGCATAATGAAAGTACCTTACGAGTGCGATGCACGCAGCTATGCCGACTATTATGCCCAACAGGCCGGGGGTGGCTTTCCGGTCTTTAGCGGTGCACGCATGCAACGAGGACATGGACTGGGGAACATACTCGGCAGCATTGTGAAAACGTTCCTGCCCTTGGTGACGCGTGGGGTGAAAGCAATCGGCAAACAAGCGGTACGCAGTGGACTGCAAGTGGCCGGTGATGTTTTGGGGGGTACGGCACCCCGACAAGCCTTGAAACGACGGGCCAAAGAAGCGGGAGGCGTCTTGGTGGCCAAAGCACAACGCACCGTAGGGAATAAAAGAGCTGCCCCACCGAGATCACGCACCAGTCGACGACCGACCCAGCGACGACGCACATCCAAGAAGACCCGGGATATCTTTTCTTAAAACATGGCCTTAATCCACGCCGAGTCCTGCCCCTCCACCAACAGTGAATTTGATTTGTGGACCGTGCCGCCCACACAAACCAGTGTCGAACAAGGATTATGGGTGGAGCATCTCCCGCTCTCCAGCATCAACGAAACCGGGCCCATCGAGTTCACCATCAGTAATGCGGATACGGCCTATGTGGATTTAGCCCATACCTACTTGTATGTGAAAGCCAAGGTGGTCAATGGAGCTGGCACGAGACTCGCTGACCAAGCAACGGTGGGCCCGACGAATCTCTGGCTGCACTCGATGTTTCAGCAGGTGGATATTTTTCTCAGCGACAAACTCATCAGTGACTCCACCAACACGTACCCCTATCGAGCCTACATCGAGACACTGTTGTCGTATGGCCGAGAGGCTAAAAAATCTCAGCTGACAACCGCTTTATTCTACAGGGACACGGCCGAGCACATGGACACGGCGGACAATGGGGGATATGACAAACGGAAGGCTTTCACTGCGAACAGTGCCTCGGTGGATATGATGGGTCGACTGCATGCAGACATGTTCATGCAAGACCGGTACCTCTTGAACAAGATCCCCATCAAAATCCGACTGATACGGGCGCCTCCCACCTTCGCCTTGATGGCCACTAACGTAGAGGG
Organism: Hanleya hanleyi; assembly: GCA_036873755.1. NCBI lineage: Eukaryota > Metazoa > Mollusca > Polyplacophora > Lepidopleurida > Hanleyidae > Hanleya > Hanleya hanleyi. The sequence continues at coordinate 11,373 of JAVTVY010043829.1, forward strand.
GCATGTAGCGGACTATAAGATTGTCATCCAAGACGCAGTCCTGTATGTCCGAAAAGTGAAACCGAATCCAGCCGTTCAATTGGGACACATGAAAGCCTTGGAAACAAAACCAGCCCAGTACCCTATCCGACGTGTACAAACCAAAGTGTTCTCTGTGCCTGCTGGAAATATGGGCGCCAACAAAGAAAACCTGTTCCTGGGGGAACTACCCAAGCGATTGATCCTGGCCTGTGTAGAAAATACCAGTTTCAGCGGAGCCTACCCAGAGAATCCGTTTGACTTTAAACATTTCGGCATCAATTTTGTGGCCCTGCATGTGGATGGACAACAGGTGCCAGCCACGGCCTTAACCCCGAACTTTGGGCGGAGGAATTTCATTCGAGCCTATCAGAGCCTGTTTACAGCCACCGGTCAAATCAACCAGGACGAAGGGAATATGATCAGTCGGGAGGACTACGCGAACGGATACACGTTGTTCTGTTTCGATCTGACCCCCACCTTAGAGAACGACCATCAGCTGGCCCTGGCCAAGCAAGGCAACTTACGGTTGGAAATCCACTTTGCACGAGCCCTGGCGACCACCGTCAATGTGATCTGCTACGCCGAGTTTGACAACATCATTCAAGTGGACAAGGCGCGCAACGTCCTGTGTGACTTCTCCACCTAACATGGATACAGACCAGATAACCACCGTGCTGGAGAATGACCCAGAGACACGTAGGGTCTTTCAAGGGGTGTTCGCCCGAGATGTGTTTCCATTAGACCGTATGTATCCGGCTGCTTACGTTCTCAACACGGACCCGATGGATCGACCCGGTGAACACTGGGTGGCCGTGTACTTGACAGAAGAGCAGGGCGAATACTTTGACCCGTACGGCCTGCCACCCCTCCATCCCGATTTAACAGACTTCATGGATCAAGGCACAGAGACGTGGTGTTGGAACAGTCAAACGTTGCAAAGCCTGACCAGTGGCGTGTGCGGACAATATTGCTTGTTTTACCTGTACCATCGATGCCGGGGAAGACCCTTATCTACCATCGTACAGATGTTTGACGAGTACCCCCAGGCCGAGGACCGCGATGTACTCGTCTATGACTGGGCCGCCCATCATTTCAATGTACAAGCCCCGTTCTGGGCTTGAATTATTTCAATGTACATACGCCCGCTGTTCTGGGCTTCAGTTAATGACAAGCCCCTTGTTCTGGGCTTCAGTTAATGACAAGCCCCTTGTTCTGGGCTTCAGTTAATGACAAGCCCCTTGTTCTGGGCTTCAGTTAGTTGTTCTGGGCTTGAGTTTTCACGTGGTTGTTCTCACGTTGTTGTTGTTCAATGAATAAAAAAATGAGATCTCACCAAAAAACCCTGTCTTGTGTGTTTTATTCCTGATGCATTAATGCCCAATGCGGAGATTCAGTCAAACTGAAATCAGTGGTGTAGGATGGGACCAAAATGTAACCCATCAAGTTTAGAATGCAAGAGCACTATAGTAAAAATAGAGAGCCAATGAAATCAGCCCACAGACCAAGTACGTGTTTTTGGTCTAGGTTTGGAGCGGGCATTTCATTGAGGTACGTGTATACGGTGAGTGAAGAGACTCGTCCAACACGTATCGATTATGACTATCAGTGCTAGGTAACCCATCAAGGTTAGAATGCAAGAGCACTATAGTAAAAATAGAGAGCCAATGAAATCAGCCTACAGACCAAGTACGTGTTTTTTGGTCTAGGTTTGGAGCGGGCATTTCATTGAGGTACGTGTATACGGTGAGTGAAGAGACTCGTCCAACACGTATAGATTATGACTATAAGTTCTATTAGCCAATCAGTGGCCTAGAATGGAGCCAAAGGTAACCCATCCATGTCCAGAAAAACATTACCCGGGTGTACAAGAACCCAGATGTAGGCGCGGACGTCAGCGAAAGCACACCGTGAATACCCCAATTCGATTGGCTGATTGTTCGATCGCTGATTGGTTCTTTTTCTCGACCGCTGATTGGCTCTTTTTCTCGACCGCTGATTGGTCCACATGGAACTGCCCATCTTTCCCAGGTTCATCTAGAATCCCCCTTTTTTTGTGCTCAAGCTCTGACTATAGCGATACCGCAACATTGTCTCATTGGACATTGGACCGTCTGACCTGGAGGTGACCCTTTGACCTTTTGACCCGCGTCCGCGCGCGCGCGCGCACTGCCGGGGATGACGCGGGATGACGCGCGCGCGCGCTGCGGGGCGCTGGGGCGGGAAAACACCCCGGCGGTTGAACATTGCAACTCTTGTATGTTTGGAGGTAGTGTTTAGTGAAAACCCGGAAGTGACGTGACAACCCACGTCACCTGCGTATATACTCCTGTAAAATAGAGCCGATTTTATTTCTTTGGAAGGGACAAGGTGAATTGCGCTTTTTATACTACTAAACTGTGATGTAGATTACATCTTACATAGGCCTTAAGGCCGTGATATGCATATGAAGTATTCTGGGGCATGGTCAATACTTTCCAATTTTCCCTTCGTCTACTACTCGCCGATTTTTTTGATTTTTTTATTATTTATTTATTTATTTATTTATTTATTTATTTCCTCGAGAGCTTTAAAATAAGACCTCACTCTACCCCATCGGGCCACTAGTGCTCCAACATGTCCACCCCGTATGGATTGATACATACTAATATCCCAGTATATGAGTGTATATGGGTCTATATGGATCTATATACAAGCCTACGCGGTACTTTCAAATTTTTTTCCATCGTATTCTACATGATCAACCTCATAGCTCATAGTAAAAGCCATAAAAAAACCCGATCACCCCTATACCCATTCAGGCTAAATATAGCGGACATGATCTTCGAATTGGTCTAGTCCGAGTTGTCTCCCTTGCACCAAAGCGTATAGATGGCGCTGTGGTTTGAACGACTTTATTATCCGGGGAAATTTTGGTGTTCAGTAGCCATTTTGTGTTTTCTGAGCGGGAGAACATTCTCTGTTGCAGTGTATAACGGAACTTTGTTCCATTTCGGTATCCGCTGAGATGAATAATGTGATCTGCATCATGCATCGCCTGCATGTCACACGTAGACTGAAATCGAGGGAGTGTGCTGTGTTCCAGCGGACGCATCAATTTGTGTGATATCCGACAGGAAACGTGAAAATTGATATTCTTTCACAGATTTCGAAGTGTATAGGGGCCTACAGTTCTGGTGAGCGATTGAACGATAATGTAGGCCACCGAACAGGTTTTGTGGAATCAACATTCTGTAACGACTGGAGGGATTTTATCGGACATGTGCAGTACGGAACGCTTATCGTGGCAGTCCGTATAATTTGTCAATTTTTGTGTTTGGCACCACAACAGTGAAAGCTGATGGATGAAATTCTACTGCACGGGAACGGTAACGAATGAATGGAATATCTTACCAAACTCTCAGGTAGGATGTGGGTTTCAGGAGTTCACCGGGTGTGACAATTTCTTTATAATGATTTGTGATAAAAGCGGGTAAAACCTAATGTCAAAATCTCCTTGAAGGTCACGGAGATGTCGATTTATTGCTGATCAGCTGATTTCCAGGACAGACAGACATTATTTCGGCTCTTTTCTCTTCGAAATTCTTGTAATTTGCTCAATACAAATAAATATTTAAATTGACTCTGAGTTTTCTGTTGGCATTATTTCAGCAATATTATGCACTAATGGGTTTTATCGAAAAAATCATAAGAAATTTAATGCTTTGGGACAAGGGGTACATACACAGCACAGTGGGATTCTTGCACTGCCTGACACCGGTGAGTGGGTGGGTTCAAAATGGCGTCTGTGGATTGACCGCCATTTTGAACCCACCCAATCACTATACAGTGGGTGAGCCTATATCTCGCACTCACTGACGCCGGTGAGTGGGTGGGTTAAAAATGGAGGACTGTACATCACGGCCATTTTGTACTCACCTGCCCACTAGACTATAAAAAGCCTATAATTTTGATATGTATTCACCAATACACCATCATGAGTTTTCGAAGACGACGCGCCCCTCTGTTTACACATCATCCGACTCGAGACCCGAGAATTGCTCAGACAGAAGAACTCAGAGAAATCGTTGCCCATGAAGAAGAAGAAGATGGAAGTCAATTGACGATCATCTCCAGTTTTCAACGAGTACTTGAAGATGAATCCACGTTAATCAACAGTACCGAAGCACTCGCACAACAATTGCAGGAAGAAGTAAGAACAGAAGAAAGTAGCCGGCTGCGAAGACTGAGTGAACAACAGGACCAAGACATACACAGAATGGAAGAAAACGACAGTGATGTGACGGAAAGTGGCGAACAAGACGAGCTGCCCTGGCTAAATTCTAATAGACCGCCCACAACAACCACGATGACACCGCCTGTCTACACTGAAAGTATAAGGACTGAACACCCTACAGCCGGACCTCCTACCATTGCCGAAACTCCCACAATTTCAGCGGTAGAAACACCACAACCCTGTCGCCACCAAGTCGAGATAATCCAACTCAATGAACAGATTATGGTCATGCAGAGAGGGCTGGATGGGATGGAAACAACCTTGAATGGAATGGAAGCGCAAATTACCATACTCAAGAAAGAACGCCGTGTCGAGGAGAAAAAAACACAATGCAGTATCTGTGCGGAGGAGGAAAGTTGGTATGCCGTGTTACCTTGTGGACATCTTTGCCTATGCAAGGATTGCTGGGTAACCCTGACGTGTCAAGGTGCGATGTGTCGATGCATTGATGCCGGCGAGACCCATTTGAAAATAAAATGTCCGATATGCAGAAAACATGTAGGAGGCGTGAAGCGAATATTCCGCGCCTAAAGTGTGTCGTATCACGCTATCAACGGCCCTTTTCAGGGCCAACCCATCTTACCGGAAGAGAAAACTTCTTTCCTAAGCACACCAACTAACACCAGAATGCCCATCATCCTTTTTCCCCAAAAAAAAAATTTTTCAAAAAAATTTTTTTGAAAACAAAAATCTTCATACGTCAAGTCAACAACATTTTATTTTCAGGTAGAGGGTCGAGTCAGGTATCATATTGAAGCTGACGTGAAATGCTTCACAATGATACTTCACTCGACCCGATTGGACCATTAGGGGCGTCTCTAACCTAAAAAAAAGATTATTTTGAAAATAAATATCAACATCCGGTGTATGAAGATTTTTTATTTTAGAGGTAGTGGGTCGAATGAGGTATCTAATGGAAGCTGACGTGAAATGCTTCACAATGATACCTCACTCGACCCGATTGCACCACTAGGGGCTGCCCTAACTCCAATAAAGGCTATTTTGATTTTTCTGCGCATGCGCGAAGTCCAAAGGCTATGAAAATAGCCTTTTTTGGGGTTAGAGGCGTCCCTAATGAACCAATCGGGTCGAGTGAGGTATTAAATTGAAGGTGACGTGAAGGAGCATCTGATAGACTGGGTATGGGCTTGAATTAGGGTAATTGTGCGCATGCCCGAAGATGATATCAAAAATATGAATCTTGAAAAATAGCCTTTTTGGAGTTAGAGGCGTCCCTAATGGACCAATCGGGTCGAGTGAGGTATCAAATTGAAGGTAACGTGAAGGAGCATCTGATGAACTGGTGTAGGTTGAACTATAAGCATTCTGCGCATGCGCAATCTTCAAAATAGCCGTTTTTGGAGTTAGGGCAGCCCCTAGTGGTCCAATCGGGTCGAGTGAGGTATCAATGTGAAGCATTTCACGTCAGCTTCCATTTAATACTTCACTCGACGCACTACCTCTAAAATAAAAAAAAAAAAAAAAAATCTTCGTACATCCGATGTTGACATTTATCTGCAAAATAGCCTTTTTGGAGCTAGGAGAGCCCCTAGTGGCCCGATCGAGCCGAGTGAGGTATCAATGTGAAGGTGAGATGAAGGGCCATCTGATGGACTGGTGTGGGTTGAACTATCAGCATTCTGCGCATGCGCAAGAATGGAAATAGACGTTTTTGGAGCTATTTGACTATTAAAAAAAGGAAAAAAATGAACACTAAGCAAAAGTAAAAGGTTCACAAACCATACAACACAGGCAAGCTGACTGGATGACTGGCTGGCTGACTGGCTGGCTGGCTAGAGGTGAAGCAGACTAGAGGTGAAACAGGCAGGCTGGCTGGTCAGGTCAGGTAAGTCAGAGTGCTCAACAAAGTAGTGCAATTGAATACACCCCTTGCCCTAAAAATCGACTGCTTTTATACGTTTTCCCCGTGAGTGGGTGGGTTCAAAATGGCGGACCCAGAAAGTCCGCCATTTTAAACCCACCCACTCACTTCCCAGGTCAAATCAGTGCACCCGAGTGAGTGGGTGGGGTCAAAATGGCGGACTTTCAACGTCCCAGAGAAAATAAACGGCCACCATTTTGAACCCACCCACTCAATCACCCCGGTGAGTGGGTGGGTTCAAAATGGCGGACAAAGAAAGTCCGCCATTTTAAACCCACCCACTCACATCCCAGGTCAATCAGTGCAACCGAGTGAGTGGGTGGGTTCAAAATGGCGGACGTCAAACGGCCGCCATTTTAAACCCACCCACTCACATAGCACTCAATCACCCCCGTGAGTGGGTGGGTTCAAAATGGCGGACAAAGAAAGTCCGCCATTTTAAACCCACCCACTCACATCCCAGGTCAATCAGTGCAACCGAGTGAGTGGGTGGGTTCAAAATGGCGGACGTCAAACGGCCGCCATTTTAAACCCACCCACTCACATTAAAAAAAAATTAACTCACGTATGCGAACCCCCCCTATGGCAACCCAAAAATTCACTTCGCGCATGCGCAGTGACGCGCTATCCTTCCGTTTTACTCTATGTATACTACTTATCTACCATATAATGTATTATGAGCCTCGAGCTTCTGAATACCAGGAATCAGCATAAACGTATTCCGCTCACTGAACATAAATTTCGCAGACGTCGTGATTTTCTTTGAACACGATTTTTGTGTATGTCATATTATCCAATCCCGTCAATCGAGAACTGCAACGATCCTGATTATAGGTAAACAGCCCGGAGCAAAAAAGCTCCTTCTTCTTTGTGTGAGTCGGTCGCCCAGGGACCGTCCTGATTATTGCACAGAAGCCACTGGATCGAAAAGCCTTTGTCGGCGTGATGGACATTAAATAGTCCACATACATTATTCCTCCGGGGCCCAGTAATTCAATTCAATTCAATTCAATATAATTCAAAATTATCTTTTACGGCGCTGTCAAAACTGCAAAGTATGAATATCAATACAGTGAATTAAATGTTGGATCACATTATCGCGTTCGACGTCTCGTCCATGGTGCATGGCAGGGGATATTCTGATAACTTGCGTCATTCATTCATTCACTCACTTTCATTATCGCTGTTTACTTCCGGGTGTGTGCAAAGGCCAACTGCGCAAAGTTTGGACGGAAGCAGAACGTAATGAATGGCTGGTAGAGCTCGGGAAGCAACATGGTCTTCATGGCGGAATTTTCAGTTAACATCGTTTGTTGAACAAGGCGCTATAGTTTTGTCCGTAATAAATACGGTAGGCCTATCTGATCAATTGATCGTTGTGACTTTTTTCAATTCATAGGTGTGAATAAGTTTTTAAAGCTTAGTTGTCATATTATCACAATCAAGGCAGATTGTAGACGGAACATAAGCAGCAAGTCTTTTTTCTCTCGCGGCTGGAGACAAGTCGTCATAGACGCATGCCGAGTTGAGCCCTGTCGAAGAAGCTGTATTTCTCACCTAAATTCCTAATAGGGGGAAACTCAAGCGATGAAACGAGATCAGTTTTGATAATATTTCTGCTGATGATAAATATAACTTTGTCGAAATATTGAGACTGTCAGTATGCGTTTGTTAACTTTATTCGGAGTTACTTTGCTTATGCATTAGGCCTATACTCATTGTTCCGAATTTGTAGGCTTCACACCATCGTGTACCTTTTACTCATGAAATAAAGATAAAATCACTTTTGCCTTTCCGGAAAATAGAAACAAAATTATTTATAAAAAACGAGCATCTATCCATCTTTTAACACGCAAATCTTTCAGGACATCTGTGGATCAGCACCTATCGATAATTGTTCTTAATTCTCATTGGCGAATGTTAAATGTATCTGCCATGGAGGCATTATCTGTGACGAGTCTGGGGAGTAAAGATGTGAATCTGCTGCTCATATATTGTGTATTAAATGAATAATGCAATCCTATATGTAGTATAATATCTGTACCAGTCTAAAAATTTTGGGTGGCCTTTCGAAGTCCATGAGTTCTAGTATTATTTGGAGCTTTGTCTGCTGAGATGAATTTTCCCTGGAGATATCATAGGACTTTTCGCGGATTGAAGTTTCTCAACACTTTGCTTGTGCTTGTGTTTCTTTCATTAGGGTAGATTGTTTCAGAGGCTTTACTCTGGGTGAGGTCCAGCCACTCTTCGAGTACTGTATGTTCAACTGTTTTCTCATTTGGACCACTGAATAATGCGCTGTTAAAATGCAGTAAGGACTATCTTCTGGTCGGTTTTCAAGTTTAATTCTTCTCGGCCCACTATATTTAGATTTCTTCATCAGGATTGAGTTAGGTCTTCATCTCCGCTATATCAAGGTCACCAGTCACAATATTTGTGCATGTTGTATGGATAAAGTTCGACGATTAACAATCTCAACTATAGCCTCCCAACGCGTATAAGTTCCAGTCAAACTCCTTTACGGCATAGAGTAATTGAATATGTTGGTGGCTTTGGATTTAATATAATTATATGAAATACACGGGGTTGTGTGAACATAAAATAGTTTGGTACAGTTTTGCGCATCTCTGGATTGGTCAGAATTTGTGGTAAATTCAGTCCTTTAACCACGTAATTGAGCTTCTCACAAAGCCGTGAAGCCGTGACTCTACAACAAGAGAAACGATTACAATTTTGACATAATTAACTACCATGTTCTGTGTAGCAATGTTCCAGAAAGTTTGCATACGACGTATACATATCTCGTCTGGTAGCATTTACTAGATCATTCGCAGGCTGTGACGATTATAATCAACGCCACATAATATTACTGCAGAAACTTGTGAAACAGATTATACCACCAAACGCCCCCATTCAACGTTTTTGAAATTCTGTGAAAAATATCGTACATTGACGGGAAAATAGGAACGTAGCGTGCAGATCTCTGGAGCTGCGTTTCGTAACTTGTGTCTAGTTCCGCTTAATCCGGACTTGGAGCCGTTTTAATATCATTTGTTTTACATCTTCATGGTGTTCAAACGAACAACACAATTTAAGCGTGACTGAGATACATACTATGGAAACGACTTGAAATTTCATTTGGACAAAGAACAATGGTCAGTGATTAGTGTGTTATGTATAGAACCCCAGCATGTATTGCTGATATCATTGAATACTGTTGACAGCTTCTCTCGTGTAAGAAACCATAGAGTTGACATACAAATATGTCTTCTGATCATTGACGCAGAAATTCTTTTATGGACAACGGTTGAATATTTATATGACGGATCTGACGTTCGCCTTCACTCAGATGCTGGTAAATCATTTCTAGGGGGCGGACAATCATCCCTGGCTGTCGAGTCATCATTCATATATGCTGGACAATTAATCGTAGTGCCTACAACATTTGTGATATATTTTGCATCACATAATTACTGGTCCCCAGTTGTGACTATAAGCGTCAACATGCTATCCTCCAAATGTTTAGATTGACAGAATCGCCTGCTTGTGACATTAGCTGGCGACATGACAACTGCTGTTGACATAATTGTCGCAATTTCGACAATAGTGGCTACAATGACCAGGTATCAAGAATATCCACGTCAATAAAGGAAGGCTTTGCAAGACCAAACAGGTAATATATGATCAGATATATATGACAATCCTACATGAACATCAGTTATATTGTGCTGCAATTGGGTTTGCTTATGACTATTCACTAATATAGTATTTGTACTTTAAACACATGTGTAGAGTTCAAAGGATCTCGGGATCAAGAAGGAATTCACAAAACATTATCACAGTACTGAATCGACACGGGTCATTATATGTGAAGCCAGCAGTGCATGTGTCCTGTTACAGTCATCTACATGAGGGATAACGTCTGCTTGTATCCCGATAACCGCAGAAATAGTAAAATGAGGCAACAGATGATCGTATGTAACATATGGGGACAGTCCATTGTAGCTAGCATTTATTCAGGACAACAGTACATTCGACGATTGTATGCTTTGAAAATTACTGAAAGTCAGTAAAACTATAAATTTCTTAGTATTGCTGATTAAAAC
>JAVTVY010043830.1:0-22048 GCA_036873755.1 Hanleya hanleyi
GGGGGGGGGGCGGAAAGTGCCCCCCCTATATATTTTCTCTACCAGTAAGGCTAGAGCGCTGAAACTTGCCACACAGTATCTTTGGTTCAAGCTCTACCAGGAAAAATCCAAGATGGCCGCCATGATGACGTCACAGTGACGTCATCTTCTCGGAAGCCATTTTTCAGCCTTTTTGGGGTCGATTTTTCTAAATTTTCATTTTTCCGATTTTTCTCTCAAAAAAATCAAATAAAATATAGAATAATTAGTTTTGCATAAATAAAATACTTTCAAGGCCTTTTAGGCAAGGAAAATGTGAAGAAATGGAGCGAAAAGATTGAAAAACACGACTTTCGCGGATACCACATGGCCGCTATTTTGAATTTACCCATGATCCTCTGCCCGGGGGTATATGAAAATAGGCTCAAAATGACCCCAATAAGATAAGCTTTAAAGTCACCAAGTTTCAGCCTCCTCGGTTTTGTCGTTTCGGAGAGAAGAGAAAGTTCACTAGGGGGGGGGGGGGCACTCGACTATTTTGAACATTTATTATACAATTCTACAATTGGACGAACTACTATCCTGAAAGTACATTAATACAATTCTACAATTTTGGACGAACTACCATCCTGAAAGTGCTGTGATAGTCTAACCATGTGAGCTTCCTAGCGGTGTATGCGATGTACTACTGTGAGTGAATTTATATAGCGGTCACTGAAAGACACCCAGGTACTTTATTCCCCAAGTGCCTCCGCTGGCGAAGGTCTAGCGCAGCAACTAGTTCCACCATCAGTCCATTTTACCCTGGACACCATATTTATTGATATAATCAAATGTAAACAATTGCTGATATCAACAAATCATTTGCTAATATAATCAAATGATACTGATATCCATAAATAGTTTGTTGGTATCAGCAAATCATTCGTAGATATCATCAAATGATTAATGATTTGATGATATCTGTAAGAGTTGGTTGATATTAAATATCTGCTAAGTTTTGTGATGCCAGCAAATATCAGCATGAGCAAACACATGAATGAATGAATGAATGATTTATTGCCAAGAACAGTGGCGCCCTCTGAGGAGCGAGTATAGAACTATTACAATACACCACAAGTTAATTACCGTAAACTTCTGAATAAACGTACAAGGAAACAAAAATCTTACCAAGCTGACTAGCTGTTAAGTGTTGACTAGAACTTGAATATTAAGAATAAACTCGAAGGTGGAACTTACTTGTTAATGTTTATGTAACATTAACAACCATATGCAGCTTTCTACGCTTAAAACACTCGGTCACAAACCTGGATAATAATCGGCAGTGTCTAGGTTCTTCATTAGACATTAACCAGGACAATTTCTGGCTGCCGGGCAGATTATTAAAACGTGGACAACCGTTGCATACTTCCTTAATGAACACCGACCTTATGTCAGAGTAGAGCGGGCAATTTAATACAAAATGGACCTCATCTTCTACCTCATTTTGATCACATAATTTACAAATTCTGTTTTCTAAACGAGTATTATTATACCTTCCCCTCTCCACATTTAATGTGTGCGCGCTAATGCGTAGGGCTGTAAGGTGTTTTCTATCTTCTCTCTTTTTAATAATTGTCAAATATTTCTCTTGTTTGAAATGCTCTTTGAAAGTGCTGTATGTTCTCAATTTACCGGTGCAATTTTTAATTTGTGTATGCCACTTCTGTTTATATTGAATGGTAAGTTTCTTTGTTACTTCTCTTAATAGCCAAGCAGATTTAAACTGCATAGGCTTGAAGAATACATGTTCAAGATTAAGATATTTCAGGATAAATTTAATCGTTGCTCCCCACTCTGTCAAAGGTCGGTGATCAATTGGATCAATATTACATGTATAAGTTTCATATAAGATAGAATTAACATCTGTGGTACTTAATCTGTACCAATACTTAATCATATTGATAATAACATCAATATATAAAGGGACACTACCAAGTTCTCCAAGTACTGAAGTGTTTGTACTTTTCCTGTGCACCCCAAGTATAGTTTTACAAAACTTAATATGAAGTTTTTCAATGGTTAAATCAGCATAATAATCATATACATCAGAACGTGTTTTGTTAGCGTTAAACATACCCCAGATTTCACTACCATATGTTAAGATAGGCTTAATGGTGTGGTTGAATAAATGCTGAGCAGTGCTAACATCGACCTCAAGAGAATTTAGCTGCTGACTAAGTTTAAAGTAGGCTTTTAGGCCTCTCTGATAAAGGTCAACTTTTGCTTTGGTAAATTTTCCTGATGCTGAAAAGATGATACCCAGATATTTATAACTATTGGCATTCTCTAGTTGTTTGCCCCTATAATGAAAATCTGTGGTAAATACCTTACCTACTTTATTAAAAATCAACACCTTAGTTTTGTCTATATTAACATCTAAGCCCCAATCACTACAAAATTTGCCCACCTTATCTATACATCGTTGCAATCCCCGTTCAGAGGAAGACAATAAAACAACATCGTCAGCATACAGAAGGCAGTTCATATTGGTTGTGTTGAGCGAAACAGGGTCACACGTTTGATCAAAATATGATGGCAAGTCATTAATAAAAATTTTAAACAAAGTTGGGCTTAATGGGTCGCCTTGTCTAACACGTGACCGGTATGTGTAATCGAATGAACTGTTTCAAAGTCAGATTTCAATGACATTTTTTTAACAAAAGATAAATTATCGCGTCCTCGCACATTCTATGTCCAGGTTCTGTACTTTTCCCCCATAGTTCATTGTTGTTGATTTCAACTAGATTTCAACTTAGTTTCATCATACTAGTATTTTTATTGTCCTCTGCCACCCCACGCCACAAACTCCCATCAGTGAATGATGCAATACTAGCAGCTGTGAAAGGGGAAAGTTTATAAACTGCATACACTTTTAGCCAATTATAAAGTCAAAACATTGATTTTACACTCGTACAGTCGGAGTAAACTCCACTAAACGAGGAACGTATGCCGCAAAAGAAATATAAAATATTTAAAAAGTATTATTCCTTCCATTTGTTTTAAATTTGGTTTCCAAATAATTATCACTCCCCGTGTTCCGGAAGCAGGAAGCTGATGAAACCGCATGCGCACATCAAAATCCACGTTGGGCCGAAAGACCGGTGCTTGTTGGAAGTCATTTTTGAGATAATCAATCAATCATGGTGCTGGATATAGAATTATTCCGTGGAGATAAAGGTGGCGATCCTGGAAAGATTAGGGAAAACCAAGCGAAGCGTTTTAAGGATGTCACGTTGGTAGATAAAGTTGTAGAACACGATACAGAATGGAGGAAGTGTAAGTACTAAGTGATCTGATGTTGACAACAACAACAACAACAGCATGTTGAAAATCCCCAAGGCTATTTATATTATATTTATATATATATATATATATGAAGGGTCACATTTCACATGAACAATCAACATTTGTCTGATTCGTAACCAGGGCTACCGAGTTATAATAAATCTGACAAAACTATCATTACATCCAGGGCTTTATATTACATGTTGTTCACACCTTTTAAGGGTGTGCCCAAATTAAATATGCTCAAATTATATGAAGTTTGGGGAGAGAAAGAATTCTAAAAATGTACAAAATATGTAGTTTGTTGGCAAGTATTCAACTAGCTAAATAATATATAGCCCTCGCGAGTATGAGGGCTATAGGTCGACCCCAGTCACCTCCAGCGAGGGTTTTAGATAATTTTATTACGAATTACCCACCTCTGAAACTGTCGTACATCTAATCTCTATCCCCTCCTGCGCACTATTTTAAAATCTTGCGCACTATTGTGAAATACTAACGCATATATCGCCGTCTGAATTTTCCAGTCGAAAACTTCCACTCTCTTCGCGCCATGTTGGTGACGTCACGGTAATATGTTTGCTGGGCCGTTTGCAATTGAACATGGCGCGTAAAAGTAAAGGTTGTCGACTGGAAAATTCAGACGGCGATATACGAGTTACTATTTCACAATAGTGCACAAGATTTTAAAATAGTGCGCAGGAGGGGATAGAGATTAGATGTACGGCAGTTTCAGAGGTGGGTGATTCGGAATAAAATTATCTAAAACCCTTGCTGGAGGTGACTGGGGTCGACCTATAGCCCTCATACTCGCGAGGGCTATATATTATTTAGCTAGTATTCAACAGGAAAAAATTAACTGGTTACTTTTTTAACTTTTTCAGCAATTTGCATCCTGTTATTAATCCATCTTACATGTATGTTTAATTTGGGCACATTAGCGTAATCTACATGTAATAGAGGGTGTGCCCAAATTAGCATAATATAAAGCCCTGACATCGGACTCCCACATGTGCATAGAAAATAAAATCAATATCATTTACAGAAAATATCCGATCATGCGCTCAACATAAACACATTATTCAGTTACTGATGGGCCGACGTTGAATGGAAGACTTAGATGCCAGAGGTGTGAAGGTCCGCTGGGGACCAGCGTCCTGTAGCAGGGGAGTGTGTGACGGGTGAGGCATACTCTACGATGCCTTGGTGTACTGTAACCACACTGCGAGGAGTTCGCACGGAATTCCCCAGGATATTTTTGGGATGTCACACTTAGAAACAAAAATTTACCATTATTTATCTATCTAATTATCTCTAGTTAATTGCATGACATCATCAAAGCTCATTTGCATACCAGACCCCAAATTCGTTGAAATACAATATCTCAGCAGTCAGTAGAAATATGTTCATGAAATTTTTCAGGAAAAAAATAAGACAACAACATATCTTTCTCCCAGAAATTTTAATTTTCCATTTGGGTTTCCATTTATTTGAAGTCAGCCTTCAATAATACTATTTCCTTCAAATTTTCAAATAAAACGAGACACTGACCTGTTGACCAAGAACATTATTTTTTGTCGAAACTTTGAGAGGGAAATGTGTAAAAGTGAAAAAAAAAATCCCCCCCCCCCCTTTTTTCCCGTGGGCGATAAAAAGGGTTAATATGGTGATGTGATGGTGCTTGCGAAGCTAGAAATTTATTGTATTAAAGCCTAAATTGGGCGTGATATTGTTGGCATGTGTTGACAACTATGAAATGTAGCTTGAACGTGTAGTTTTGTAATAATCCGGCTGTATCATTGTCCTTGTTTTCAGTACGATATCGAGCAGATAACTTGAACAAACTGAAGAACATGTGCAGCAAGATGATTGGAGAAAAAATGAAAGTAAGATCAGTTTGTGTTGGATATTTATTTGAGTAGTTTTATGGCGTTAATTAATCGGACTGTACCAGATCGCATGTAATTTATTGCTTTATTTTGTCAAATACTCATTATTTGATATTCTGGTTTGGTTTGGGTTTATGAAGTTGGAATAAATGCCTGTCTGAAAATCACATTTTGTCAGTGGTCAAATTTCACAATTTTCTTTGTGAAGTATTTTCAATATGAAGTTGCCGGTCCAGTGAAAAGCTCTCTGGCTAACACTTAAGTCAGAAAGCTCTAATAGGGACATGATAGTTATATGGTGTGTAACAGAAATCGTAACTGTCAAAATTTATTTCCCATGATCTTGGCAATTGTTTCTCTCAAGAATGATTTTTTGCCCATACACAATGTTGAGCATTACATTTATTAAGGCTGTGGCATAGCTGCAGGTGTCTACAGCACCTCTTGTTATAAAGCAAAATGTCAAGTGTTTTTTTACCTAATTATTCACCGTCTACTGCCTCAGATTACTGTTGATGTTCCAATGCTTAGTTTAGTTTTTTTCACCCCCCCCCCCCGTATTAATGGCATGCGTCTCCTGGTATGAAGCCCCACCCCATGTCTCATAAACAATGCCTTGTCCCACCCCCCTTAACTCCATATATTCTAGAAGCTCAGTTCATTGTACCAGTATTTGTCTGCTTATATGCTTCCTCTACCCCCAAGGGTGTATCCTCAAGTAATCTCAAGTTCCAATTTACATTTTGAAATTAGTTGAAATTTTCAGATTTCAATTAAAAATTTCAAAATAAAGATTCAAAATTCAAATGCAAATTTTAAACTTAAATTTCAATTTACAATTTCATTTCACATGTTGAAATTCCAAATTTCAATTCATAATTAAATTTTAATTTTGAAATTTGAAATAATTCCTCATCCCCATGTTGATCATTATATTTATTCTCCCAATCAGAAGAAGGAACCTGTTGGCAGTGATGAGCCTCTCCCTGATGAGGTGTTAAAAGGAGTGGAGACTCTTACACAGGAGCAGATAAAAGTAAGTCATTGTACTGTCTCCGACTCCTGGTGATCACCAGGATTTATCGAGAAGGGGTCATATCATTCCTAAAATGATCAGACAAAAATCCTTCATCTACTCAATTTCAAAATTTCATAAAACTCCACAAAAAAATCGCAGATCACCCCAAAAAGTAAACTTCTCATCGCATAAAGGCAGAAAACTAAATTTTCTACCCTTTTCATCACAGAATATAGGAAACCAATTTTGCCACAAATTGTCTGAGAAACAAGCAATCATCATAGAGTGCCCTTCAATACTCTGGGCCATTTATTTCAAATTTTCCAAGATTTTATCCAGTCCATATTTCATGATAGGCACCCAGTTATACATGTTATATGCTGTTAATGTTTCATGGCTCAAGACAATGGTTGCTGATAATCCTTTTCTGTTGACCATCCGAATCTCCCAAGTTACAACCATGACAACAGACTGTCTTACCTAATACGTAACTGGACGGACAGGGCAACTGAGTTTTTATAAAAAATAAAAGAAAAAATCACCAATACATGAAATTCTATAACACTTGTGTCAATAACATCGAGCTAACTGTGCTTTACATGGTTATGTAAAATTTACATGTGTCGGTGCAGGTGTTCATTAGAAGATTCCATTTCACAAGTCGGATGAGGAAAGGGACGTCTGCTTTCATACAGTTTAACTGTTGTTTCCATCGGGAAATTGATTAACAAAGCGACACAAATAGGCATATATCCACGTAATTCCCCAACAGCTGATTCAGCTGACAAAATCACTCCCCATTTGAGAGACCACATAAACTCGTCCACTGACATTGGCACGATGCCAACCGAGATGGGAGGATCGTCCCAACATCAGTGGACAAGTTTTTTCAAAAGGGGAGAATGGTAGTCAAAGTTTAGAATATGTTTTCAACCTTTCATTGTAATCTTTGTTGATAATCAATTTGAGTAGTTCAATAGAATAGAAATAATGTTTTCAAAGATGTGCTTAATGATTATTTTACACACGGTTAGTGTGGGAAAGTTTATCAATTTTAGGGCGCGGGCTTTGCCCTTGCCCTGAAATATAAACTTTCCCACACTAATTACCCTGCGTATGCACGCATATGACAACATTATTTCTTAATTTTACCATTGCCTAAGAGAAAGTTGTACATGTAAATTGTTCAAATTTTTAACGGAACTAAGGCCACTGTCAATTGATTACTTGTTTAGCATGACCAGCCCTCATTTATATTTTGAGGGCAAATAATTAAAATAGATGAGGGATTTACATTTTCATGAGTAAAACTTAATCATTTTTTATTCATATTCGTATACAATTGGGATGCAATTTAATAATTATGTCTCCCCCAACTATGTTGGGGGGAGACATCTAGTGTTTGTGCTGTCTGTCTGGATGGATGTCTGTCTGGTTGGATGGATGTCTGTCCGTCCCCTTGGCTTGTCTGCAAGATATCTTGGGAACTACTGGATGGAATTTCACCAAACTTGGATGGAAGCTTCATTGGGATAGCCCCCTCATTTGATTAGGTTTTGGTGTGTGTGTGTGCATTCATCCGTGTCCGGTGTCCGTCCGTCCGTCCATCTACTTGTACATGTATATACAGGCCTTGTCTGCAAGATATCTTGAGAACTACTGGATGGAATTTCACCAAACTTGGATGGAAGCTTCATTGGGATAGCCCCCTCATTTGATTAGGTTTTGGTGTGTGTGCGTGCATTCATCCGTGTCCGGTGTCCGTCCGTCCGTCCGTCCATCTACTTGTACATGTATATACAGGCCTTGTCTGCAAGATATCTTGAGAACTACTGGACGGAATTTCACCAAACTTGGATGGAAGCTTCAGTGGGATAGCCCCCTCATTTGATTAGGTTTTGGTGTGTGTGTGTGCATTCATCCATGCCCAGTGTCCGTCCGTCCGTCCATCTACTTGTACATGTATATACAGGCCTTGTCTGCAAGATATCTTGAGAACTACTGGACGGAATTTCATCAAACTTGGATGGAAGCTTCATTGGGACAGCCCCCTCATTTGATTAGGTTTAGGTGTGTGTGCATGCGTTCATCCGTGTCCGATGTCCGTCCGTCCGTCCGTCCATCTACTTGTACATGTATATACAGGCCTTGTCTGCAAGATATCTGGAGAACTACTGAATGGAATTTCACCAAACTTGGAAGGAAGCTTCATTGGGATAGCCCCCTCATTTGATCAGGTTTTGTTGTATGTGTGCATGCATTCATCCGTGTCCAGTGTCCGTCCTTCCGTTCATCTACTGGTACATGTATATACAGGCCTTGTCTGCAAGATATCTGGAGAACTACTTGACGGAAGTTACCAAACTTGGATGGAAGCTTTATTGGGATAGCCCTCTCATCTGATTAGGTTTTGGTTTGTGTGTGCATTTGTCCATGTTCGGTGTCCATCCGTCTGTCCATGTACTTGTACATGTATACGTATATACAGGCCCTTTCTGCAATATATCTGAAGAACTACTAGACAGAATTTCACCAAACTTGGATGGAAGCTTCATTGGGATAGCCCCTCGTCTGATTAGGTTTTGGTGTGTGTGTGTGAGCGTTCGTTCATGTCCATCCATCCGTCCATCTACTTGTACATGTATATACAAGCCTTGTCTGCAAGATATCTGGAGAACTGCCCCACGGAATTTCGCCAAACTTGGATGGAAGCTTCATTGAAATGGCCTTATGATCTAATTAGGTTTTGGTGTGAGCTAGTGCTTGCGTGGGTCCATGCAAAATGTGCTTATCTGTCTGTCCAATTTTTGTTCACTCCATATCTTGAAAACTAATGAACATGATGAAGGCAGATGCATGAAACTTCTATACGGTACAGCATGTATACTATAGGTGTGGCTCTTGTATGTTTTGCATCTTTCCTATAATGTGATCAGTTTCGAAATAGTTGATGCTTCACAATTACATGTATTTCACATTGGTTGGACGCTGTAGATGTCGGCAATCCACTCATTGCTATATAAATCCCGACTCCTCACTGGGTTACTGCAACAATGAAAATCGCCTCTTTGTAATTAATATTTTTAGATGCGCAGCTTTGTTTAGGATACTTATTGCTACATTCATTTTATAGCACTTTCCCTTAAATTATGTGCCCACTCAAGGCAAGGTGGGAGGTTGGGGGAGACGTATGTTTTTGCTTAAAAAAACAACTAGCATAGGCTTCATGCCGGAGCGGCGACTCAAGGGTCAAAGCGGAACCTCTAGTTAATAATAATTATAGCATCTAGCTTGCGTATTTAAAAAATCAAAGCGATGCTAATTAACCAATCAAGTGACAATGATCTAACTAAAAGGGAAACTACTGCAGTATTTTTCAATTTAAAAGTAAACATGGGTCATTATGACCAACTGAACAACTGATATATATATTGAAATTAAAGCATCCCTTTGCTCTGTATTGATGAATACTATTCGCAAAAGACGATAGTGTGGAATAATATCTGAAGGATTCCCGTAGATTCTCACTGGGCAGGATTGCAAGAATTTGTACGGATTTCAACAATCACGTACAAAAAACAATACCTGGACAATGAATGTGGAGGATGGATCCAAAGAACCCTTTCGTTTCATAAAAATAACTCAAAGTCCAACAAATTATATGTACCCAAAAGTAAAAATGGCCTGTTGTATTTCTGTATTGTTCAGCCACTGTCTGTCACCCAGTTGAAAAAGATCCGTCAGTTGATTGATGAGATGATGAAGCAGAATGATGCCGACCTGATCACACGAGAAACTGACCGTAATGAGGCATTGAAGGAGATTGGGAATATGCTTCACGAATCGGTCATTGTCAGCAATGATGAGGTAAAATCTTCTCTCTACTTGACATCAGAACTTTAACTAATCAAGATGCAGGGCTTCGTGTTTAGAATTAGTGCGCGAGCTAAAAATAGCTCACGTCAAAATATTTAGGACAGGGTATTGAAAAGTCAGGCGAGTGATTGCAATATAATACAATATAAAATGTGACAGTTTACGTGAGCTAAAATCACTCTCGTGACATGAATTTACACGAGTGTTTGCGTGCAGGTGAGCTATCACTCGCGCTAAACACGAAGCCCTGAGATGTTTAGCTTGCTTATGGGCAAGTACATTATTTACCCAGCAGATTTTATAACTTGCACCTTCTAACATGATGTGTGTTAGCAATATGCAACTGAGCGAAAATTATTATTCAAC
The DNA here is from genome assembly GCA_036873755.1 of Hanleya hanleyi. Taxonomy (NCBI): domain Eukaryota; kingdom Metazoa; phylum Mollusca; class Polyplacophora; order Lepidopleurida; family Hanleyidae; genus Hanleya; species Hanleya hanleyi. Next base: position 10,456 of record JAVTVY010043830.1, read on the forward strand.
AAAGAATAAAAGAGAATCTTAAGAACATTTACTTTTCACCTATAAAGTCTTCGAATAATCCTGAAATTTTCGTGAGTCAAAAAGAGTAGGAACCGTGGATTATTGACAAGCCTGGCAGTACTAGCAACCATTCTGATTGGATCTTGTTGAGCCAATGAATCGATGTACGGTCTTAATACGTCTATCACTGTTTGTTTGATCTGCCTAGACTGCAACACTGCCACAGATAGTGCACAGATACACGTGAATGAGCAGGTGGTTAAATTTTTATTACAAACGGCATCGACTGAAAATAAGAGGTGATTGAACTTCTGATCGTATTTTCCTCCAAAAATTGTGGCTGATCGATTTCTAATAAATCGATTTATTAGAGGAGTGAGTGAGTGAATAAGATTTAATGCTGCTTTCAACACTATTTCGGTCATACCACAATGTTGGGTTCCTGTTTCTTTTCACACCCAGAAGCCCCGTGGGGCTTCCGGGGATTGACCTGGGATGTCGTTGTGCACACTGCAGGTCATGGTAAGAATAGGCCTCGGCTTCTCAGGCAGCTTGTAGTAAGTGGCGACTAACTGAGGCATCCGTGGGGTTCCCGGGTGTGAAAAGGAATAGAACCCCACCCGTGTGGTTCCCGGGTGTGAAAAGGAATAGGACCCAACGTCGTGATATGACTAAAATATAGTTGAAAGCGATGGTAAATCCTATTCACTCACACCCAGAAACGACACAGGTAGGGTCCTATTCCTTTTAACACTCTGGAACCCCATGTGTGCGTGTGCCCCAGTTAGTTGCCTCTTATGACAATTTCTCGGGGCGGGGGGCTGAGGCCTACTCTTACCATGACCGGGAGTGCATGGAGTGTGCACAACGACACCCCACGTCAACAATCGCTGAAAGCTGTACTGGCTGGGGTGATCAGTGACTAGGATAATAGGAAATGTTGACACTCATGTTCAGGCACATGTAGGCACCCTCGTGATCTGACTGAAAAATGTTGAAAACGACGTTAAATCCTATTCACTCACTCACCCCTATTCCTTTCAACACCTGGGACCCCACGGGTCGTGTCCTATTTCTTTTCACACCCGTTTATTAGAGGAATTACTGTAATGGTATCAGGTCACTATATTAATTGATGTTGAATATTGTCAAAATGTTTACAATTCAAGGAGATTGAATGTTGTTTATACAAACTGAATACAGTAGCTTACAGCCAATAGGCTTCCAGCAGTAACACCCTATCAGATTGCAGAATCCCCAATTTATCAGCCAACAGACAGACAATATAGTAGCCAATCAGGGACACAACCAAGTCCAATACAAACCAATCAAGATTGACCTCGTGACCGCATGGTCAGCCTTCATGTTAGCAGCTTCAGTGCGCGTCTACCTGCTGACTTGAGCACTTCGCCATTACGTTGATTTTTAGTCGCAATACTAATGAAATTGGATGAACTTTTCTGTGAAACAACCATATAAATTTTTTCGGACTGTTCCTAAATTATATTTCGGGTGTTCCGCATTATAGCCATTGTTGGAAGAAGATGAAAAGAACTGCCACGTACAGTCACTTGTCGTAAATCGGGACACTTTTCGCGATTCGTAGTTTAAAAAGAAGCACTCTGTTCTCACGAATAATTTTAACTTCCCATGACATTTATTAACATCCCTTGTGCTGCACTGTCTTAAAATTTCTTTTCAACGAGCAGTGATTTTTGTTGGAACGCTAACCGAAGTAAGCTGGCAAATTGACGTAAATCGGGACAAGTTGTCGTAAATCGGGACAGTGGTTAACGGCGAATTTTGAACAGTATGAAGACTTCCAAGATAAACATTTCGTACTTAACATAACGTTCTAATCGTTTACGACTATGACATGTTAAATTATTTCGTTTTGATATCGAATAAAAGTCAAATTAGTACCTGTAAGTATATGTTGTTGTTGCACACGCTTATTTTCTATTTTGCGTGCTGGCTGCGGGGAATACAAATTTGTGGAACTGATCCTGACTCGAAGAGGGATTTGAAGGTAAACCATTTCGTTATACCGGTTAAATGAATTGCTTTAAGGGAGGGTGTCACAGGCTCGAACGCCGAACTCGTTCGCACCGATATGTGCTGCCGTTCGACTGTTCTAAATGCAAGAATTATTTCCCGATTCCGTTCCCGAACGATTAAATCTTTTATGTACACATAATTCAAGTAATCCTCGAAAGGCTCGAGTAGCCTTCGTTTTATACATACGTATGCTTATTACAATTTACAATGGGAATCGGCAAAAGATTGCGACGGATATCGAATGGAATCTACCCGTAAGATATATTACAGGCGAATTCGTTCTTTTTATAAATTACGGTTAGCAAATGACTTCCATGAATATGATGGACCAGGGAATTTGGCCGAAAACATACCAGTCACCGAAAATGCGAAGTGCTGCGACTACAATTTACAATTTTAGTATTTCCGAAATCGTGTTACTGCATGAGCTAGCGAAAGCTAATTTTACGCGTTTATATTTCCTGCAATTCTTTTACTAATTGTATGCATTCATTTAACTACCGCCTACGAATTAAGGTAAGTAATAAATGTATGATCATTCTTGGTGGTCAGCGACAGATGACATGCAGATTGAATTCTCCCTCCATTCCCGGTAACGTACGAAGACAGCCATGGATACTGAGAGTTTGTAAGTCCACAACACAAATGAGCAAATTAGAATGATATGATCTACAGCCTTTGAGAATAATGCGGTCCTTTTACAACAAGATGGTATAATTCGAGTATGTTATTGTTTACCAAACTCAAAACTGTACTTCAAGCCTCTTTAATATGCACATCGAAATGGTAAATAATCTTGATTAGCACCACCGAGAGACCAATCATATTTAAAAGCCTTTCAACTATTATTTTTGTAATTACAATCTGGATCTCAGTCCACGGGGACTCGACTCTGCAAGTCTATGGAGATTGGCCTCCATCAGCGCACAGAGCTTCGGCTCCATCAAACATACGTGACTCCAACCCCACGACCGTGATCCCGAAAACTCATGGAATTCTATTTAATTTACTTCGAAAGCCAACTGAGAACATTGAAGAAAAGAAAAATTAATGCATTTGCTCTTTCACTGATAAGCGATATCGTCAGTGGGGTTATTATCAATAATTACGCTCGTCATATTTTATTTTGAATATAGGCTCTCATCCCTGAAAATGTCGGACATTCAACGTTTTTTTCTAAGGGGACTTATTGAGGTTCTTATTTTCTGTACAATTATCAGTTTTTATTTACGAGAAGGGAATTTCATTACAGCCCAGATTTTTATATTTATTATAGCACAGAAATGTGATCAGAGCAATCAACAAATCTTTTCCATAGCGCGGGATGTTAGACAGGCCTTCTTTTGCCACTCCACCTTGACTACCCCGTAAGAAATAAATAGAAAACAAGAGATGTTTGCTTAGAAGAGAACATAAGAATCATTTGATCACATTTAATTTATGCCAACATGGTGATGTTTACGGACAAATTGCAACTGGGAAATGGATATGACTGGCGAAGCTGAACGGCTTTCGGCAAGGCTTTGGTGTAAGACCTCCTATTGAAAAGGTAATATCCTGGACAAAAGACTGACAATACAACTTGCAGCAGATCCTTTGTCAATTATATTTCGTGAGTCTTACACCAAATCGTTGCCCGGCTTTCACTGAAGAAGTCACTGAAGAAGTGACCCGTGAAATATTACAGTTGGTCGGGAAATGTTGAAGTGGAAAAGTGATGTGCTTCAGTGTACACAAATAAATTCTTTCTCTTTTAATTCGCAGCATATAAACAAGTTATACTGTGGTTGTATCCGAGTTAAATAAAAAGCAGAATGGAAATATATAAGGCTGAAAATGAACGACAGGTCTGGAAAAAAAAACTGAACAAAATAATGTTCACAGGTAGTCTTTATACATCTTAGTTAATTTTTATCATACAAAGCAAATGAACAAAATTCCGACGTTATGATATAATTGCATCTTTACACCTTGCATCTGGATCACTTGATTTGTGAAAACACTCAGCAAAAACAAAAACAAAAAAAACAAACAAGGCGAGGCACATTATAACTCCGAATCATCAATATTATAGATTTGAAGATAAATGTTTCATATTCGATTTATATTCACTTGAAAATAGTGATATATTTAAAACAAATAATGAATAAAAATGTTCAACCCATGATTAAATGCGTCAAATCCGTCATTCACACTGGACAGCCGTCGTATATTATAAGAGTTTCCAAAGGTCAATCAACACAACTGTTTCGTGATGTCCTTCTATATTATTTCAAGTTGGGAATTCGTTGAGGTTGGCCACACCTGATTTGAATCTGAATAAGAAATAAGGGCGAAGAAAAAACAGGACAGGAGAAAAATAGCTGTTTTTGAAAAATAAATCACAGAGTAACACTGCACCGAACATTCGAGCTATATATTTCCTCTCCAGTATTTGATGCCTGTCTTTGATTTTAATTAAATCTTCTATGACCTGATAATGATATACAGAAAAAACAAGACAGAAAAATATCCAAGAAAAAAGAAGAAGAAACAATTAAGACAAGAGGAAAGGAGTCACTAAAGTTCATTAACATGGAACGAAAAAAGAGGAGGGTTGGATAGCCATTGTTGAAAAATAAACGATTGAGTGACCCCCTCCCCCTTCTCTCAGTAAACATTCAAGATATATTTTTCTCCACAGTATTTTGATGGCTGTCGTTGCTTTCAATTTAAATATTCTGATGAAGGAAGTAGAGATAAGGGCTATTATTGTTGACCAGACTTGTCTTATTCAGGGGCCGCGGAACGGGGGGGGGGGGCAATGGGGGCTAGAGCCCCCGCCCAATGTTAGAAGTCCTATCTTAGATAGCACCAGTCCAGCATTTAACATGGCCGATATAGAGTTCAGCTCCCCCCCCCCCCACTTTCAAACGTGCTCCGAGGCGCCTGTTATTGTGTATTTGAATTGTCCAAATAGGTAAATACGTTCTCAAAGCCCATAATATTATGTTGAAAACGAGAACCATTTAGGCATATCAGTTTGGCACAGAGACAAGGTACCCGGATATTGACCCCGTTGTTTTCGTTTTGGCGGGATGGTATCGATACAAATGTACACACTTCTCTGAAATACTATATATCAGTTGTTAAATAGTCCGGAATGACCTGATAAAGGATTTGTTGGAGACAATCACAGATATATCCTGTAATAATGGAGATTTGTTGAACAGTTTATCGGACGGGGTGCCGATAATTGTTGATAAATTAGATGAGCTCCAGCACGAAATGGATTCCAGTGAGCTGTTCCTTGATAAATAACATGTCGAATAGAAAACAATAAATTACCTTTGCATTAGATATTTTTTAAATGGATAAACTGATACAGGCAGGTATAGGTACCCTTTGTGGTGCGATGAACTAATGATTGAGCCCGCATGAACAGGTTGCTAGTGCGGGAATATTTCAAAATATATCTCATTTATTGCATGAGGTCAATAAAATACCACAAAAGAAAAGCAAGACACTGTATTTCACGATCCTTTATTTCACAAATTTTATTTCATATATTCTCCAAGTTTTAACCTGTTTAGCGTCATCATGGAAATGTATCTCGATGTCAAGTGGCCCTGAATTGAAATGTTTCCTAAAATCACGGCCTTCCTTCCTGGCAAGGGTGCCATCGGCCTGAAAGTAAAAAAAAATATCGATAGAGACATTATTGATTAATCAAGCAATCCTTTTTAAATTTATCTAGTTACATAAAATGAAAAATGATTTTTGATGAGATTACGGCAGGGTATGTGGGCTTTGTCTAGGAAAATGTAAGCATTCGTACTTTACTAAAGAAGAGACACTCCAAAAGTTTTATTTATGAAGGAAATATCAATATTTTATTTATATTTTTCGTTACACTGTAACTGGAGCCATACTGGCCTAAATTTATCCAGGACACCAAATACTTTCTAGTTATTTTTGGTTGAAATTTTCCAAGAACTCCCCCCTTCCCCCAAAATCAATACCAGTACGTAATAATGGCGAAGGTCAATTTCGCATGAATATAGTCCTAAAGATGTTTGTGTCTATGACCCCGGATACCTCCCCCAACAATATATTCTGCTATATTGATACATTTAATATGTCTCTCGCTCACCCCCCCCCCCCCCCCCCAACACAGCTCTACCTCTCTCTCCCACGTAGAAAATATTTGAGAGGACCATATTGATTTAGAGTTCATAATCCTTTTGACAAATTTATTCTTGGGCCCCTTTTCTTTCGTATAAAATATTTGTTCTAAATTTTGTTCCGTGTATATGGATAGGACCTGTACCTTCGCCTATTTTAGTTCAGATATATAATATCTACATCCCGCCATGTTCGTCATCTGTTCCCAAAATACTATTTATTATAATTATCTTACTGATGCCGCCTGGATATCTGATCTTTCTCCCGTTTGAGAAATTATAAGGACTTTCCGACCTCGCCCCCCCCCCCCCCCCTCTGTGCCGTGGTCTTCAGCAATTAAATTTAGAAAATTATTGTTCCTTCATTTCGTTCTGACGCACTAAATAGCCAAACAACGAAACTAAATAGCTAACAAATGCAAAAATATACCTCGGACCCAGCTATTATAAAAGTGTGCCTACTTCTAATCTTACCAACAACAGAAATGCGCGGTTCTCAAGCCAAACGTGAAATCGTCACTCTCAATGGAGTGTCCCGATTTACGTCAATTTGCATGTTGTGCAAGATTCGGCTATAATTTACGCCTATCAGAGATACAGTGTTCTAGTTTGGTTTCCTCTGTCGAGCATTCCACACACAAACATTTTGGTTGAAGATATGTAGAAATATCGGAAGATTTTTTGTTCGAGGATTGAATAAAGGGAGGTGAAAGTTATCGCCCTTGCTTGGAAACTTTTTCGACCGCACCACGAAACAGCACCCCGTTGAAACCTTGTATAGTTTTGTGGGTGAAACTTACCGCACGCTCGAGAAAACACGGGGAATCCGACAGCTGACGACATCACCCACGCTGGCGACTTTATCATTCGAAATCACGCCCTCGATCGCGAGAACAACGCGGAAATACCGGAAGTGTCCCGATTTACGTACTGTCCCGATTTACGACAAGTGACTGTACGTGCAGAGAGCACGAGTTGCTACACGAGCGACAAGCAGAAGATTAACGGCGCCTGAGAACAACATTTTAGCCGCAGCTGACAGAAATCGTTTATCGGTCGGAGATGGGCCCTCTGTCAGTGTCCGGCACCAACGTGCGTCGGTCGACGACAATGAAAATACTGGACGTGGTGCAACGGTGTGGGATCTCGACAAACCCGAAAATTGGACATCCGTTAAACTGAGAGCAGTGTTAAAGGAAGCTTCGATAAATATACCTTCGGGGTTTTCGAAAACACAGCTCCTCGCCATTTATAAGCAGAATATCCCGGAGACCAGACGTTCAAACGAAGCAACTGGGACCACTCAAGCCGTCGATAGTCGAACTGAGGACAACAACAACAACGGAACGGACACTTCGAATTTATTAACCGATGTTCTGAAAGAGCTGTCTCAGCTTAAACAAACAGTCGGACAACTGAGTACCGGTACCAGAACTGCCACCGTGTGCGGACAACAGAATCAAGTAGGCCAAGATGAGACGACTATTCATATACCGGTATCCAACACAGAAACGGCCAGCCATGATCTCGGCCAATTCAACATGCAGACAGCATATGCGGCTTCCCGCCAGGTTCAAAGTTTTCCGACGACGGGGAACGTGCGTGAAGTTAATACCAGTTATCCGTGTCTTCCTGCGTATTCCGCTGGAATGTTCAACCCTCGTCTACAAGATATTGTATCCAACTCCCGTGGAGTGTCATCTGAGACTTTACCTAACATTGAAACGGTTTCGCCTGCTAACAAGAGGGCGATTTTACAAGGTAAAGATATTAACTTAGCATCTCTCTTGGTGTCTCATTTAGACGAATCCAGAGTCATGATCAGTAGTGGGGGGGAAACATTTCAATTAAAGAATGACCCTAGACTTCAAAGAAGCCTTACGCTTAGTGAATTCATTCTATCATTCACAATCTACAAGAACGTTATGTGTGCTCCAGATGCGTATCCAGATCGCAGACAAGAACTGGACTCTTATTTACGTGACATTATCGATATGGCCACCAAATTTGGTGGGACAACATTTTACGAGTACCACAAAACGTTTTCAGCTAGAGCCGCTGCTTTGTTGAGCCAAAGAAACATTTTATTGGATTGGTCCATTAGGGACAACAAAATCTTCACAACTCTGTTCGCTGGATCAAAGGTTAATGCATGCGGAATCTGTAAACAGCTTAGCCACGTCACCCATTTCTGCCCGCAGATTGTTAATCACGACAAAACAGGTTATGGGAGTTACCATGGTTACGAAGGTCAAGGGCGCTCAAAAGGGGGGACTGATGTTCATGGTAGATCACGCACAACTTTCAGTAATAAGGAAATTTGCAATAACTACAATGGTACGAAGGGGTGTACGTGGCCAAACTGTAAATTCGCACATATCTGTAAAACCTGTAAAGAACAGCACCCACAATTTAAATGCAAGAAAGGGTCAGCTGAGAAAAAGCAAAATTTGTGACAGTATGAGCCAAATCAGAAACTAGAGGAAATTAATTTACAAGCTTCAACTGACATAGATATAGACAGATTAGAGAAGGAGTTAGGCTGTCATCCAGACAGAGATTTTGCGAATTACTTAATCTCTGGTTTAAGAGTGGGTTTCGATACAGGGGTTGAAAACCCCCCTACCGAAACCTATGAGTGCAGGAATTTACTTTCTGCTAAAGCAGAACCGAAAATAGTTTCTGAACTAATTCATCAGGAAGTTCAAAAAGGGTATGTTGTAGGGCCGTATTGCACGCCACCTTTTAGAGTGTACCGAGTTAACCCGGTTGGCGTGGCAACTGGGAAATATTCGGGAAAGAAAAGGCTAATTATCGATTTGTCATCTCCTCACAAGTCAGAGTCCCACCATAGCATCAATAGTTTGATAGACAAGGAACAATTCTCCCTGAAATATGTTCACTTAGACGAAGCTACAGGTAAGATGAGGGAGCTGGGAGTGGGCTGTTGGCTTTGTAAGACAGATATAACAGATGCTTTCAAGCACATACCTATCGACCCAGCCATATGGCATCTTTATGGTTTCAAGTGGGATGGCTTGTATTATTTTTACATACGCTTAGCTTTTGGATTCAGATCATCACCTAAGATTTTCGACACTTTGTCTAGAGCGATTGTTTGGATTGCCAAGCACAATTATCACATAACAAATCTGTTTCATCTTTTAGATGATTTCCTGGTGTTAATACGACCTGATCTTACAGAGGCACTGCGAACAAGAGCTCTTTTGGCCATGATTTTTAATCGTTTAAAAATTCCGACGGCCCCACACAAAACTTGTGGTCCATCCACAGAGTTAGAATACCTTGGGATAGTTCTTGATTCAGTCAGAATGGAGGCTAGGTTACCCACTGACAAGCTTGCTAGAATCATTGAATTTATTCAGTGGATTAGTTCAGTTAACCGATTTTCCAAGAGAGACCTTTTGAGTTTATTGGGGCACCTCAACTTTGCTAGCAGGGTGGTTATTCCAGGTAGAGCATTCGTAACATATCTTTTAGACATTGCCCGTAGTGTTTCAGAGATGCATTATTGGGTCAAACTAAACCAGGAAGCAAAAAGAGACCTCCTAATGTGGCTTTGTTTTTTGAAAAGCTGGAATGGGAAGAGTGTTATCTTGGAGGGTGAACCAGTGTCCGCTAGTGTTTTGGGGTTACATACAGTTGCGGTACCAGGTGTAGGGTATGCGGGTCAGTTTAATGAGCAGTGGTTTCAGAGTACATGGCCCATTGATATGATCGCCATCAATAATGCACACTTTGCTCTAGCTTATTTCGAGTTGTACCCAATAGTCACTGCAGCTGTGTTATGGGGACATAGTTGGTCTCGGAAACGTATTGTCTTTGAGTGTAGAAATACTGCTACGGTACAAGCAATACAGAAGGGTAGATCAAGGTCAAAGCATATTATGCAGTTAATAAGACGCTTAACTTGGTGCCAAGCTGTTAACAACTTCATTATCAATGCAGTACTGGTAACTAATGATAAACCGTCCGTTTCTCTCTCTGAATTTCAGTCCAGGGGGGTCCACGGCAAGATTCCAGAATCACTGTGTCCGAGACACTCGCAGCTGATGTTCATTTAAACAAAATTGTTCAAGAACTATGGGGAGGGGCTATCAGCTCTAACACCCGGCAAGTGTACAGATCTGGATTAGCGGCCTTGATTAGATTCTTAATAGCCATGTACGGTATACATGTATCTCGCCCCAATAGTTTACCATTGCTTGATGAAGACACCATCATCTTCTTTGTAGCTCACTGTTTTGAAGTTCTTAAACTGAGATATACTTCCATTAGATCGTACCTAGCTGGTATCCGGTTCTCGTATCTCGAAGCTGGTCTTCCAAACCCTCTGTTAAACCAAGATAGGCAGCCAATGTGTAGACTTCACTGCATTCTGAATGCAGTTAAACGTCGCCAGAGTAAACAAGTCAATAACAAACTCCCTATCACTTACCAAATTCTTGGTAGCATGTTCCACGTGCTTAGACGGGGACTTTTTTCACCGTACATGGATATTTTATTGCAAGCTGTTTGTGCTCTGGCATTTTTTGGTTTCTTACGATGTGGTGAGTTTACCATTAAAGGGACAATTTTTGACCCACGTTACAACATTTGTTTAGAAGATCTCCTATGGGATGCTAATAGGGAGCATGTAACGCTACGTCTAAAAAGATCAAAAACTGATCCCTTCGGGGAAGGCGTAGACATTTCATTTCTTAAATCCCATGGTGAGGTTTGCCCAGTAGCGGCCATGACCACTTACTGTGAAGTACGTCGAATCCGTTTCGGCCAAGGTAGTCCACAAGATCCATTATTTGTTACAGAGGAAGGCAGACCTTTATCCAGGCCTCTCTTCATTTCTCGGCTCCGCATTATTTTGAACAGGCTTGGCCTCAACGATATGTTATATTCGGCACACAGTTTCCGCGGAGGCGCGGCCACGACAGCCAGTCATGTCGGTATTGAAGACCACATTATACAAAAATTAGGTAGATGGTCATCTAACTGTTACAGTAGGTATATCAGGTTTTCAGATAGACAGAAAGGTACAGCATTTGTGCAAATGGCAAAGCCTTTATAATTTAGAAGATTATTAGCTCCGACGGTCTAGTACAATTTGTGGCGAGTTGCATCACTCACATTGCAGAAAGTGGAAGGTGCAATAACACTAAAGATTTGTCATGTACAGTGGTATAATACTTGTATTTCCGGATTGTTGCTGAGCTGAGCAGAACCGATAACATGCACATGATACATGTACATCAGTTGTATTTCACCATTTATTCACTCTGCCATCATTGATTCACAATGTTTTTTCCATGCCTAGTTATCATGCTATCATCCCAAGCAGGTCAATGGATAAGCGA
>JAVTVY010043831.1:0-21685 GCA_036873755.1 Hanleya hanleyi
TCATAGCCACGGTCACGCATGAGTTATCTTCATAGCAACGGTCACGCATGACTTATCGCCATAGCAACGGTCACGCATGAGTTATTGCCATAGCAACGGTCAGGCATGAGTTATCTTCATAGCAACAGTCACGCATGTGTTATCGCCATAGCAACGGTCTCGCATGAGTTATCGCCATAGCAACGGTCACGAATATCGCCATAGCAACGGTCCGAATGAGTATCGCAATAGCAACGGTCACGCATGAGTTATCGCCATAGCAACGGTCACGAATGAGTTATCGCCATAGCAACGGTCACGCATGACTTATCGCCATAGCAACGGTCACCAATGAGTTATTGCCATAGCAACGGTCACCCATGAGTTAACTTCATAGCAACGGTCACGCCTGTGTTATCGCCATAGCAACGGTCTCACATGAGTTATCGCCATAGCAACGGTCACGAATATCGCCATAGCAACGGTCCCGAATGAGTATCGCCATAGCAACTGTCACGCATGAGTTATCGCCATAGCAACGGTCACGCATGCGTATCGCCATAGCAACGGTGACGAATGAGTTATCGCCATAGCAACGTCACGCTTGAGCTATCGCCATAGCAGCGTCACGAATGAGTTATCGCCATAGCAACGGTTACGCATGAGTTATTGCCATAGCAACGGTCACGAGTGAGTTATCGCCATAGCAACGGTCACGCATGCGTATCGCCATAGCAACTGTCACGCATGTGTTATCGCCATAGCAACGGTAACGCAAGTGTATCGCCATAGCAACCGTCACGCATGAGTTATCGCCATAGCAACGGTCACGCATGAGTTATCGGCAGAGCAACAGTCACGCCGAGTTATCGCCATAGCAACGGTCACGCATGAGTTATCGCCATAGCAACGGTAACGCATGAGTTATTGCAATAGCAACGGTCACGCATGAGTTATCGTCATAGCAACGGTCACGCCTGTGTTATCGCCATAGCAACGGTCTCGCATGAGTTATCGGCATAGCAACGGTCACGAGTATCGCCATAGCAACGGTCCCGAATGAGTATCGCCATAGCAACGGTCACGCATGAGTTATTGCCATAGCAACGGTCACGAGTGAGTTATCGCCATAGCAACGGCCATGCATGATTAATCGCATAGCAACTGTCACGCATGAGTTATCGCCATAGCAACGGTCACGCATGAGTTATCGCCAAGGCAACAGTCACGCCGAGCATGAGTTATCGCCATAGTAACGGTAACGCATGAGTTATCGCCACAGCAACAGTCACGCCGAGTTATCGCCATAGCAACGGTCACGCATGTGTTATCGCCACAGCAACGGTAACGCAAGTGTATCGCCATAGCAACTGTCACGCATGAGTTATCGCCATAGCAACGGTCACGCATGAGATATCGCCATAGCAACAGTCACTCCGAGTTATCGCCATAGCAACGGTCACGCATGAGTTATCGCCATAGCAACGGTAACGCATGAGTTATTGCAATAGCAACGGTCACGCATGAGTTATCGTCATAGCAACGGTCACGCCTGTGTTATCGCCATAGCAACGGTCTCGCATGAGTTATCGGCATAGCAACGGTCACGAGTATCGCCATAGCAACGGTCCCGAATGAGTATCGCCATAGCAACGGTCACGCATGAGTTATTGCCATAGCAACGGTCACGAGTGAGTTATCGCCATCGCAACGGCCATGCATGATTAATCGCATAGCAACTGTCACGCATGAGTTATCGCCATAGCAACGGTCACGCATGAGTTATCGCCAAGGCAACAGTCACGCCGAGCATGAGTTATCGCCATAGTAACGGTAACGCATTGCAATAGCAACGTGACGCATGAGTCGTCGTAGCAACCGTCACGCCTGAGTGACAGTTGCTATGGCCATAGCAACGGTCACGCATGAGTTATCGCCATAGCAACGGTCACGAATATCGCCGTAGCAACGGTCCCGAATGAGTATCGCCATAGCAACGGTCACGCATGAGTTATCGCCATAGCAACGGTCACGAATATCGCCGTAGCAACGGTCCCGAATGAGTATCGCCATAGCAACTGTCACGCATGAGTTATCGCCATAGCAACGTTCACGCATAAGTATCGCCATAGCAACAGTCACGAATGAGTTATCGCCATAGCAACGTCACGCATGAGTTATCGCCATAGCAACGGTCACGAATGAGTTATCGCCATAGCAACGGTCTCCCATGAGTTGTCGCCATAGCAACAGTCACGCACGAGTTATCGCCATAGCAACGGTCACGCATGAGTTATTGCCATAGCAACGGTAACGCATGAGTTATCGCAATAGCAACGGTCACGAATGAGTTATCGCCATAGCAACGGTCACGAATATCGCCATGGCAACGGTCACGAATGAGCTATCGCCATAGCAACGGTAACGAATGAGTTATCTTCATAGCCACGGTCACGCATGAGTTATTGCCATAGCAACGGTCACGCATGAGTTATCTTCATAGCAACGGTCACGCATGACTTATCGCCATAACAACGGTCACCCATGAGTTATTGCCATAGCAATGGTCAAGCTTGAGTTATCTTCATAGCAACGGTCACGTCTGTGTTATCGCCATAGCAACGGTCTCGCATGAGTTATCGCCATAGCAACGGCCCCGAATGAGTATCGCCATAGCAACGGTCACGCATGAGTTATCGCCATAGCAACGGTCTCCCATGAGTTGTGGCCATGGCAACAGTCACGCATGAGTTATCACCATAGCAACGGTCACGAATGAGTTATTGCCATAGCAACGGTAACGCATGAGTTATCGCCATAGCAACGGTCACGAATGAGTTATCCCATAGTAACGTCACGCATGAGTTATCGCCATGGCAACGGTCACGAATGAGTTATCGCCATAGCAACGGTCACGAATGAGTTATCTTCATAGCAACGGTCACGCATGAGTTATCTTCATAGCAACGGTCACGCATGACTTATCGCCATAACAACGGTCACCCATGAGTTATTGCCATAGCAACGGTCAAGCTTGAGTTATCTTCATAGCAACGGTCACGGCTGTGTTATCGCCATAACAACGGTCACCCATGAGTTAGCGCCATAGCAACGGTCACGCATGACTTATCGCCATAGCAACGGTCACGCATGAGTTATTGCCATAGCAACGGTCACGCATGAGTTAACTTCATAGCAACGGTCAAGCCTGTGTTATCGCCATAGCAACGGTCTCGCATGAGTTATCGCCATAGCAACGGTCACGAATATCGCCATAGCAACGGTCCCGAATGAGTATCGCCATAGCAACTGTCACGCATGAGTTATCGCCATAGCAACGGTCACGCATGAGTTATTGCCATAGCAAAGGTCACGAGTGAGTTATCGCCATAGCAACGGCCATGCATGAGTTATCGCATAGCAACTGTCACGCATGAGTTATCGCCATAGCAACGGTCACGCATGAGTTATCGCCATAGCAACAGTCACGACGAGTTATCGCCATAGCAACGGTCACGCATGAGTTATCGCCATAGCAACGGTAACGCATGAGTTATCGCCATAGCAACGGTCACGCATGAGTTATTGCAATAGCAACGTGACGCATGAGTCGTCATAGCAACCGTCACGCCTGAGTGACAGTTGCTATGGCCATAGCAACGGTCACGCATGAGTTATCACCATAGCAACGGTCACGAATATCGCCGTGGCAACGGTCCCGAATGAGTTGACGTCACGCATGGGTTATTGCCATAGCAACGGTAACGCATGAGTTATCGCCATAGCAACGGTCACGAATGAGTTATCGCCATAGCAACGGTCACGAATGAGTTATCCCATAGTAGCAACGGTCACGAATGAGTTATCCCATAGTAACGTCACGCATGAGTTATCTTCATAGCAACGGTCACGCATGAGTTATCTTCATAGCAACGGTCACTCATGAGTTATCTTCATAGCAACGGTCACGCATGAGTTATCGCCATAGCAACGGTCACGCATGAGTTATTGCCATAGCAACGGTCAGGCATGAGTTATCTTCATAGCAACGGTCACGCTGTGTTATCGCCATAGCAACGGTCTCGCATGAGTTATCGCCATAGCAACGGTCACGAATATCGCCATAGCAACGGTCCCGAATGAGTATCGCAATAGCAACGGTCACGCATGAGTTATCGCCATAGCAACGGTCTGAGTTGTCGCACGCAACAGTCACGCATGAGTTATCATAGCAACGGTCACGCATGAGTTATCGCCATAGCAACGGGCATTCATGAGTTATCGCATAACAACGGTCACGCATGAGTTATCGCCATAGCAACGGTCACGCATGAGTCCATAGCAACGGTCAGGCATGAGTTATCATAGCAACGGTCACGCTGTGTTATCGCCATAGCAACGGTCTCGCATGAGTTATCGCCATAGCAACGGTCACGAATATCGCCATAGCAACGGTCCCGAATGAGTATCGCAATAGCAACGGTCACGCATGAGTTATCGCCATAGCAACGGTCTCCCATGAGTTGTCGGCATAGCAACAGTCACGCATGAGTTATCACCATAGCAACGGTCACGCATGAGTTATTGCCATAGCAACGGTAACGCATGAGTTATCGCCATAACAACGGTCACGAATGAGTTATCGCCATAGCAACGGTCTCCCATGATTTGTCGCCATAGCAACAGTCACGCATGAGTTATCACCATAGCAACGGTCACGCATGAGTTATTACCATAGCAACGGTAACGCATGAGTTATCGCCATAGCAACGGTCACGAATGAGTTATCGCCATAGCAACGATCACGAATGAGTTATCGCCATAGTAACGTCACGCATGAGTTATCGCCATAGCAACGGTCACGAATGAGTTATCGCCATAGCAACGGTCACGCTATAGCAACGGTCACGCATGAGTTATTGCCATAGCAACGGTCACGCATGAGTTAACTTCATAGCAACGGTCACGCCTGTGTTATCGCCATAGCAACGGTCTCGCATGAGTTATCGCCATAGCAACGGTCACGAATATCGCCATAGCAACGGTCCCGAATGAGTATCGCCATAGCAACTGTCACCCATGAGTTATCGCCATAGCAACGGTCGCGCATGAGTTATTGCCATAGCAAAGGTCACGAGTGAGTTATCGCCATAGCAACGGCCATGCATGGGTTATCGCATAGCAACTGTCACGCATGAGTTATCGCCATAGCAACGGTCACGCATGAGTTATCGCCATAGCAACAGTCACGACGAGTTATCGCCATAGCAACGGTCACGCATGAGTTATCGCCATAGCAACGGTAACGCATGAGTTATCGCCATAGCAACGGTCACGCATGAGTTATTGCAATAGCAACGTGACGCATGAGTCGTCATAGCAACCGTCACGCCTGAGTGACAGTTGCTATGGCCATAGCAACGGTCACGCATGAGTTATCACCATAGCAACGGTCACGAATATCGCCGTAGCAACGGTCCCGAATGAGTTGAAGTCACGCATGGGTTATTGCCATAGCAACGGTAACGCATGAGTTATCGCCATAGCAACGGTCACGAATGAGTTATCGCCATAGCAACGGTCACGAATGAGTTATCCCATAGTAGCAACGGTCACGAATGAGTTATCCCATAGTAACGTCACGCATGAGTTATCGCCATAGCAACGGTCACGCATGAGTTATCTTCATAGCCACGGTCACGCATGAGTTATCTTCATAGCCACGGTCACGCATGAGCCATAGCAACGGTCTCGCATGAGTTATCGCCATAGCAACGGTCACGAATATCGCCATAGCAACGGTCCGAATGAGTATCGCAATAGCAACGGTCACGCATGAGTTATCGCCATAGCAACGGTCACGAATGAGTTATCGCCATAGCAACGGTCACGCATGACTTATCGCCATAGCAACGGTCACCAATGAGTTATTGCCATAGCAACGGTCACCCATGAGTTAACTTCATAGCAACGGTCACGCCTGTGTTATCGCCATAGCAACGGTCTCACATGAGTTATCGCCATAGCAACGGTCACGAATATCGCCATAGCAACGGTCCCGAATGAGTATCGCCATAGCAACTGTCACGCATGAGTTATCGCCATAGCAACGGTCACGCATGCGTATCGCCATAGCAACGGTGACGAATGAGTTATCGCCATAGCAACGTCACGCTTGAGCTATCGCCATAGCAGCGTCACGAATGAGTTATCGCCATAGCAACGGTTACGCATGAGTTATTGCCATAGCAACGGTCACGAGTGAGTTATCGCCATAGCAACGGTCACGCATGCGTATCGCCATAGCAACTGTCACGCATGTGTTATCGCCATAGCAACGGTAACGCAAGTGTATCGCCATAGCAACTGTCACGCATGAGTTATCGCCATAGCAACGGTCACGCATGAGTTATTAGCAACATCACGCAACGGCCACGAGTGAGTTATCGCCATAGCAACGGCCATGCATGATTAATCGCATAGCAACTGTCACGCATGAGTTATCGCCATAGCAACGGTCACGCATGAGTTATCGCCAAGGCAACAGTCACGCCGAGCATGAGTTATCGCCATAGTAACGGTAACGCATTGCAATAGCAACGTGACGCATGAGTCGTCGTAGCAACCGTCACGTCACGCCTGAGTGACAGTTGCTATGGCCATAGCAACGGTCACGCATGAGTTATCGCCATAGCAACGGTCACGAATATCGCCGTAGCAACGGTCCCGAATGAGTATCGCCATAGCAACGGTCACGCATGAGTTATCGCCATAGCAACGGTCACGAATATCGCCGTAGCAACGGTCCCGAATGAGTATCGCCATAGCAACTGTCACGCATGAGTTATCGCCATAGCAACGTTCACGCATAAGTATCGCCATAGCAACAGTCACGAATGAGTTATCGCCATAGCAACGTCACGCATGAGTTATCGCCATAGCAACGGTCACGAATGAGTTATCGCCCTAGCAACGGTCTCCCATGAGTTGTCGCCATAGCAACAGTCACGCACGAGTTATCGCCATAGCAACGGTCACGCATGAGTTATTGCCATAGCAACGGTAACGCATGAGTTATCGCAATAGCAACGGTCACGAATGAGTTATCGCCATAGCAACGGTCACGAATATCGCCATGGCAACGGTCACGAATGAGCTATCGCCATAGCAACGGTAACGAATGAGTTATCTTCATAGCCACGGTCACGCATGAGTTATTGCCATAGCAACGGTCACGCATGAGTTATCTTCATAGCAACGGTCACGCATGACTTATCGCCATAACAACGGTCACCCATGAGTTATTGCCATAGCAACGGTCAAGCTTGAGTTATCTTCATAGCAACGGTCACGCCTGTGTTATCGCCATAGCAACGGTCTCGCATGAGTTATCGCCATAGCAACGGCCCCGAATGAGTATCGCCATAGCAACGGTCACGCATGAGTTATCGCCATAGCAACGGTCTCCCATGAGTTGTGGCCATGGCAACAGTCACGCATGAGTTATCACCATAGCAACGGTCACGCATGAGTTATTGCCATAGCAACGGTAACGCATGAGTTATCGCCATAGCAACGGTCACGAATGAGTTATCCCATAGTAACGTCACGCATGAGTTATCGCCATAGCAACGGTCACGAATGAGTTATCGCCATAGCAACGGTCACGAATGAGTTATCTTCATAGCAACGGTCACGCATGAGTTATCTTCATAGCAACGGTCACGCATGACTTATCGCCATAACAACGGTCACCCATGAGTTATTGCCATAGCAACGGTCAAGCTTGAGTTATCTTCATAGCAACGGTCACGGCTGTGTTATCGCCATAACAACGGTCACCCATGAGTTAGCGCCATAGCAACGGTCACGCATGACTTATCGCCATAGCAACGGTCACGCATGAGTTATTGCCATAGCAACGGTCACGCATGAGTTAACTTCATAGCAACGGTCACGCCTGTGTTATCGCCATAGCAACGGTCTCGCATGAGTTATCGCCATAGCAACGGTCACGAATATCGCCATAGCAACGGTCCCGAATGAGTATCGCCATAGCAACTGTCACGCATGAGTTATCGCCATAGCAACGGTAACGCATGAGTTATCGCCATAGCAACGGTCACGCATGAGTTATTGCAATAGCAACGTGACGCATGAGTCGTCATAGCAACCGTCACGCCTGAGTGACAGTTGCTATGGCCATAGCAACGGTCACGCATGAGTTATCACCATAGCAACGGTCACGAATATCGCCGTGGCAACGGTCCCGAATGAGTTGACGTCACGCATGGGTTATTGCCATAGCAACGGTAACGCATGAGTTATCGCCATAGCAACGGTCACGAATGAGTTATCGCCATAGCAACGGTCACGAATGAGTTATCCCATAGTAGCAACGGTCACGAATGAGTTATCCCATAGTAACGTCACGCATGAGTTATCGCCATAGCAACGGTCACGCATGAGTTATCTTCATAGCAACGGTCACTCATGAGTTATCTTCATAGCAACGGTCACGCATGAGTTATCGCCATAGCAACGGTCACGCATGAGTTATTGCCATAGCAACGGTCAGGCATGAGTTATCTTCATAGCAACGGTCACGCTGTGTTATCGCCATAGCAACGGTCTCGCATGAGTTATCGCCATAGCAACGGTCACGAATATCGCCATAGCAACGGTCCCGAATGAGTATCGCAATAGCAACGGTCACGCATGAGTTATCGCCATAGCAACGGTCTCCCATGAGTTGTCGCCATAGCAACAGTCACGCATGAGTTATCACCATAGCAACGGTCACGCATGAGTTATTGCCATAGCAACGGTAACGCATGAGTTATCGCCATAGCAACGGTCACGCATGAGTTATCGCCATAGCAACGGTCTCCCATGAGTTGTCGCCATAGCAACAGTCACGCATGAGTTATCACCATAGCAACGGTCACGCATGAGTTATTACCATAGCAACGGTAACGCATGAGTTATCGCCATAGCAACGGTCACGAATGAGTTATCGCCATAGCAACGATCACGAATGAGTTATCGCCATAGTAACGTCACGCATGAGTTATCGCCATAGCAACGGTCACGAATGAGTTATCGCCATAGCAACGGTCACGCCATAGCAACGGTCACGCATGAGTTATTGCCATAGCAACGGTCACGCATGAGGTAACTTCATAGCAACGGTCACGCCTGTGTTATCGCCATAGCAACGGTCTCGCATGAGTTATCGCCATAGCAACGGTCACGAATATCGCCATAGCAACGGTCCCGAATGAGTATCGCCATAGCAACTGTCACGCATGAGTTATCGCCATAGCAACGGTCGCGCATGAGTTATTGCCATAGCAAAGGTCACGAGTGAGTTATCGCCATAGCAACGGCCATGCATGGGTTATCGCATAGCAACTGTCACGCATGAGTTATCGCCATAGCAACGGTCACGCATGCGTTATCTTCATAGCCACGGTCACGCATGAGTTATCTTCATAGCCACGGTCACGCATGAGTTATCTTCATAGCAACGGTCACGCATGACTTATCGCCATAGCAACGGTCACGCATGAGTTATTGCCATAGCAACGGTCAGGCATGAGTTATCTTCATAGCAACAGTCACGCCTGTGTTATCGCCATAGCAACGGTCTCGCATGAGTTATCGCCATAGCAACGGTCACGCATGAGTTATTGCCATAGCAACGGCCAGGCATGAGTTATCTTCATAGCAACAGTCACGCCTGTGTTATCGCCATAGCAACGGTCTCGCATGAGTTATCGCCATAGCAACGGTCACGAATATCGCCATAGCAACGGTCCGAATGAGTATCGCAATAGCAACGGTCACGCATGAGTTATCGCCATAGCAACGGTCACGCATGACTTATCGCCATAGTAACGGTCACCAATGAGTTATTGCCATAGCAACGGTCACGCATGAGTTAACTTCATAGCAACGGTCACGCCTGTGTTATCGCCATAGCAACGGTCTCACATGAGTTATCGCCATAGCAACGGTCACGAATATCGCCATAGCAACGGTCCCGAATGAGTATCGCCATAGCAACTGTCACGCATGAGTTATCGCCATAGCAACGGTCACGCATGCGTATCGCCATAGCAACGGTGACGAATGAGTTATCGCCATAGCAACGTCACGCTTGAGCTATCGCCATAGCAGCGTCACGAATGAGTTATCGCCATAGCAACGGTTACGCATGAGTTATTGCCATAGCAACGGTCACGAGTGAGTTATCGCCATAGCAACGGTCACGCATGCGTATCGCCATAGCAACTGTCACGCATGTGTTATCGCCATAGCAACGGTAACGCAAGTGTATCGCCATAGCAACTGTCACGCATGAGTTATCGCCATAGCAACGGTCACGCATGAGTTATCGCCATAGCAACAGTCACGCCGAGTTATCGCCATAGCAACGGTCACGCATGAGTTATCGCCATAGCAACGGTAACGCATGAGTTATTGCAATAGCAACGGTCACGCATGAGTTATCGTCATAGCAACGGTCACGCCTGTGTTATCGCCATAGCAACGGTCTCGCATGAGTTATCGGCATAGCAACGGTCACGAGTATCGCCATAGCAACGGTCCCGAATGAGTATCGCCATAGCAACTGTCACGCATGAGTTATCGCCATAGCAACGGTCACGCATGAGTTATTGCCATAGCAACGGTCACGAGTGAGTTATCGCCATAGCAACGGCCATGCATGATTAATCGCATAGCAACTGTCACGCATGAGTTATCGCCATAGCAACGGTCACGCATGAGTTATCGCCAAGGCAACAGTCACGCCGAGCATGAGTTATCGCCATAGTAACGGTAACGCATTGCAATAGCAACGTGACGCATGAGTCGTCATAGCAACCGTCACGCCTGAGTGACAGTTGCTATGGCCATAGCAACGGTCACGCATGAGTTATCGCCATAGCAACGGTCACGAATATCGCCGTAGCAACGGTCCCGAATGAGTATCGCCATAGCAACGGTCACGCATGAGTTATCTTCATAGCAACGGTCACGCATGACTTACCGCCATAACAACGGTCACCCATGAGTTATTGCCATAGCAACGGTCAAGCTTGAGTTATCTTCATAGCAACGGTCACGCCTGTGTTATCGCCATAGCAACGGTCTCGCATGAGTTATCGCCATAGCAACGGCCCCGAATGAGTATCGCCATAGCAACGGTCACGCATGAGTTATCGCCATAGCAACGGTCTCCCATGAGTTGTCGCCATGGCAACAGTCACGCATGAGTTATCACCATAGCAACGGTCACGCATGAGTTATTGCCATAGCAACGGTAACGCATGAGTTATCGCCATAGCAACGGTCACGAATGAGTTATCCCATAGTAACGTCACGCATGAGTTATCGCCATGGCAACGTTCACGAATGAGTTATCGCCATAGCAACGGTCACGAATGAGTTATCTTCATAGCAACGGTCACGCATGAGTTATCTTCATAGCAACGGTCACGCATGACTTATCGCCATAACAACGGTCACCCATGAGTTATTGCCATAGCAACGGTCAAGCTTGAGTTATCTTCATAGCAACGGTCACGGCTGTGTTATCGCCATAACAACGGTCACCCATGAGTTAGCGCCATAGCAACAGTCACGCATGAGTTATCGCCATAGCAACGGTCACGCATGACATCTCTCATATCTTCAATACACACGATAGATCCCACATTTAGTAGCTAAGCATCGTCTATCAAACTGGAGAGCCCCAACATCTATCAGTACCGTTGATATAAACCATTAACATCAAACGAGCCAAACGTCGTGGATTGGAGATCTATTTGCCATCTCTCAATATCGTCCATAGATCAAACATAGTCTATCGAACTGGAGAGCTCTAACAACACCTCTCAATATCGCTGATACACGTCATAGATCCCACATTCAGTAGTTGAACATCGTCTATATCAAACGTTGATCCCACATTCAGTAGTCAAGCCGTAACATCTCTCAATATCTTCAATACACCCATAGATCCCACATTCAGTAGTCAAACATTAACCTGTAATATAATATAACGTCGTGGATTGGTCCACCACCATCGTCTATCAAACTTGAGAGCCCTAACATCTCCCAATATCGTTGACACAAACCATAGAACCGACTTTCAGTAGCCAAACGTCGTGGATTGGAGAGACCTACCATCTCTCAATACCTTTAATACTCGCCATACTCGCCATATCTTTAATACTCCTCAGTCGTCAAACGTCGTTGATTCATCGTCTATCTCTTCAATATCGTTGATATACGTCATGGATCCCACATTCAGTAATACTATCCTAAATCTCCCAATATCGTAGATCTCACCATTCAGTAGTAAAACATCGTCTATCAAACTAGAGACCCCTAACATCTCTGAATATCATAGATCCCACATTCAGTAGCCAAACGTCGTGGATTGGAGATCGCTAACATCTCTACTCGCCATAGGTCCCACATTCAGTAGCCAAACCTTGTGGATTGGAGATCCCTAACATCTCTCAATATCTTTAATACGCGCCATAGAACCCTCAGACCTTGTGGATTGGAGAGCCCTAACATCTCTCAATATCGTTGATACACTTCATGAGCCATAAATCTATCAATATCGCTGATATAAACTTTTTCAGTATTCATTCATTCATTCATTCATCTCTCAATATCAATAGTCAAACACATAGTCTATCACTGGAGAGCCTTAACATCTCTCAATATCGTGGATGCAGTAGTTAAGCATCGTCTATCAAACTGGAGAGCCCTAACAGCTAATATTGATCTTCAATATTCGTCTATCAAATTGGAGAGCCCTAGCAGCTCTCAATATCGTTGATATACGTCCTAAATCTCCCAATATCGTTGATATTCAGTAGTAAAACATCGTCTATCAAACTAGAGACCCCTAACATCTCTCAATATCATAGATCCCACAATCAGTAGCCAAACGTCGTGGATTGGAGATCGCTAACATCTCTCAATAGGTCCCACATTCAGTAGCCAAACCTTGTGGATTCGAGACCCCTCAATATCGTTGATAGTATATCATACCAAACGTCGTGGATTGGAAAACGTCAATATCTTTAATACGCGCCATAGAACCCTCCAGACAGACCTTGTGGATTGGAGAGCCCATCATCTCTCAATATCGTTGATACACTTCATGATCCCACAAACATGATCATGATCTATCAAACTGCCTTAACATCTGTCAATATCGTTGATACACGTCATCGAGAGGCATTCATTCATCTCTCAATATATCAATATCTACTCGCCATAGATCCCACATTATTTGTGGATTGGAGACAACTAACATCTCTCAATATCAATAGTCAAACATAGTCTATCAAACTGGAGAGCCTTAACATCTCTCAATATCGGTGATGCACGTCATATTTCTCACATTCAGTAGTCGAACATCGTCTATCAAACGTCGTGGATTGGAGATCCCTAACATCTCCCAATATCGTTGATACAAACCATAGACCCCACATTCAGTACTCCCACATTTAGTAGTTAAACATCGTCTATCAAACTGGAGAGCCCTAACATCACTCATTATCTTTATAAACACCCCAAACGTCGTGGAATATACATCATCGATCCCACATAGACATAGTCTATCAAACTGGAGAGTCTTAACATCTCTCAATATCGTTGATACACGTCATCGAT
The DNA here is from genome assembly GCA_036873755.1 of Hanleya hanleyi. Taxonomy (NCBI): domain Eukaryota; kingdom Metazoa; phylum Mollusca; class Polyplacophora; order Lepidopleurida; family Hanleyidae; genus Hanleya; species Hanleya hanleyi. Next base: position 13,684 of record JAVTVY010043831.1, read on the forward strand.
GCCACATTCATAGTCAAACATTATCAAACTGGAGTTTCATCTATCAATATCGTTGATACCACATTCAGTAGCCAAACGTCGTGGATTGGAGATCCCTAACAGTCAGTATCAATATCGTTGATACACTTCACAGATCCCACATTCAGTAGGCAAACATCGTCTATCAAACTGAAGATCCCTAACATCTATCAATATCGTCATCTCTTAATATCTTCAATACCCACCATAGATCTCACATTCAGTAGTCAAACATCGTCTTATCAAATTGTTGATCCCTAACATCTTTAATACTCGCCATAGATCCAACATTCAGTATTCAAAGATAGTCAATTTTAGTTGATACAAAAAACATTAGATACCAAATTCAGTAGCCAAACCATCCCTCAATATCGTTGATACACGTCATAGATCTCACATTCAGCAGTCAAGCATCGTCTATCAAATTGGAGAAAATCAAATCTCAATATCTACTCGCCATAGATCCCACATTCAGTAGCCAGCCTTGTGGATTGGAGACCCCTAACATCTCTCAATATCGTGGATACAAAAAATTTATCGCACAGTCTAACATAGTCTATCAAACTGGAGAGCCATCATCACTCATTACCCAGTCCCACATTAAGTAGCCAAACGTCGTGGATTTGCGAGCCAGTAGTTAAACCTCGTCTATCAAACTCGTCTCTCAATATCGTTGATCCCACATTCAATATCGTTGATACACGTCATATCACGATGCGAAATTGGGAACGAATTGTGAAATGGAGAACGAATTGTGAAATGAGAGCGAATTGTGAAATTGAGAGCGAATTGTGAAATCGAGAGAGAATTGTGAAATTTAGAGGGAACTGTGAAATTGAGAGCGAATTGTGAAATGAGAGCGAATTGTGAAATTGAGATCGAATTGTGAAATAGAGAGAGAATTGTGAAATTTAGAAAATTGTGAAATTGAGAGAGAATTGTGTAATTGGGAGCGTATTGTGAAAATGAAAGCGAATTCTGAAATGGAAAACGAATTGTGAAATTGAGAGAAAATTGTGAAATTGAGAGAGAATTCTGAAATTGAGAATTGTGTAATTGAGAGCGTATTGTGAAAATGAAAGCGAATTCTGAAATGGAAAACGAATTGTGAAATTGAGAGAAAATTGTGAAATTGAGAGAGAATTCTGAAATTGGGAGCGAATTGTGAAATTGAGAGAAAATTATGAAATTGAGAGAGAAATTTTAAACTGGGAACTAACTGTGAAATTGAAAGCGAATTGTAAAATGGAGAACTAATTGTGAAATTGAGAGAAAATTGTGAATTTAGAGCAAATTGTGAAATTGAGAGCGAATTGTGAAATAGAGAGAGAATTGTGAAATTTAGGGGGAACTGTAAAATTGAGAGCGAATTGTGAACTGAGAGCGAAATTGAGATCGAATTGTGAAATTCATAGGAACTGATGAATTTGTTTTCGACTGGAGAACGAACTGGGAAATCGAGAGCGTATTGTAAAATTGAGTGAGAATTGTTAAATTGAGAGAAAATTGAGAAATTGACAGAGAATTGTGAAATTGAGAGCAAATTGTAAAATTTAGAGCGAATTATAAAATTGAGTGCGAATTTTGAAACTTAGATCGAATTGTGAAATTCAGAGGACTTGCGAACGAACTTGGAAATCCAGAGCGAATTGTGAAATTGATTGAGAGTTGTAAAATTGAGAGCAAATTGTAAAATTGAGACCGAATTGAGAGCGAATTGTGAAATGAGAGCGAATTGTGAAATGAGAGCGAATTGTGAAATTGAGACCGAATTGAGAGCAAATCGTAAAATTGAGAGCGAATTTGAAATGAGAGCGAATAGTGAAATTGAGATCGAATTGTGAAATTCATAGGAAATGATGAATTTGAGATCGTCTTGAGAAAGAACTGGGAAATCGAGACCGAATTGTAAAATTGAGTGAGAATTGTTAAATTGAGAGAAAATTTGAAATTGAGAGAGAATTGTGAAATGGAGAACGAATTGTGAAATTGGGAGAAAATTGTGAAATTGAGAGAGTATTGTGAAATTGGGTGCGAATTGTGAAATTGAGAGGAAATTATGAAATTGAGAGAGAAATGTGAAATTGAGAGCGAATTGTGAAATCGAGAGAGAATTGTGAAATTGGGAAATGTGAAATTGAGAGCGAAATATGAAATTGGGAACGAATTGTGAAATTGAAAGCGAATTGTGAAATGGAGAACGAATTGTGAAATTGACAAAAAATTGTGAAATTGAGAGAGAATTGTGAATTGAGAGAAAATTATTAAATTGAGAGAGAAATTTGAAATTGGGAACTAACTGTGAAATTGAAAGCGAATTGTGAAATGGAGAACGAATTGTGAAATTGGGAGAAAATTGTTAAATTGAGACAAAATTGTGAAATTTAGAGCAAATTGTGAAATTGAGAGCGAATAGTGAAATCGAGAGAGAATTGTGAAATTTAGAGGGAACTGTGAAATTTGAGAGGGTATTGTGAAATTGAGAAAAAATTATGAAATTGAGAGAGAAATGTGAAATTGGGAAAGAATTGTGAAATGTGTAGAAAATTGTGAAATTGAGAGAGAATTGTGAAATTGGGAGAAAATTATGAAATTGAGACAGAAATGCGAAATTGGGAACGAATTGTGAAATTGGGAACGAATTGTCAAATTGAAAAAGTATTGTGAAATTGAGAGAGAAATTTGAAATTGGGAACTAACTGTGAAATTGAAAGCGAATTGTGAATTGGAGAACGAATTGTGAAATTGAGAGAAAATTGTTAAATTGAGAGCGTATTGTGAAATTGAGAGCGAATTGTGAAATGAGAGCGAATTGTGAAATTGAGATCGAATTGTGAAATTCATAGGAAATGATGAATTTGAGATCGTCTTGAGAACGAACTGGGAAATCGAGATCGAATTGTAAAATTGAGTGAGAATTGTTAAATTGAAAGAAAATTGTGAAATTGAGAGAGAATTGTGAAATGGGGAACGAATTGTGAAATTGGGAGAAAATTGTGAAATTGAGAGAGATTGTGAAACTGGGAGAAAATTATGAAATTGAGAGGGAAATGCGAAATTGGGAACGAATTGTGAAATTGAAAGCGAATTGTGAAATGGAGAACGAATTGTGAAATGAGAGCGAATTGTGAAATTGAGAGCGAATTGTGAAATCGAGAGATAATTGTGAAATTTAGAGGGAACTGTGAAATTGAGAGCGAATTGTGAAATGAGAGCGAATTGTGAAATTGAGATCGAATTGTGAAATTCATAGGAAATGATGAATTTGAGAAATCGAGATCGAATTGTAAAATTGAGAGAAAATTGGGATATTGAGAGAGAATTGTAAAATGGAGAACGAATTGTGAAATTGGGAGAAAATTGTGAAATTGAGAGAGAATTGTGAAATTCCAAGCGAATTGTGAAATTGAGAGGGTATTGTGAAATTGAGAGAAAATTATGGAATTGAGAGAGAAATGTGAAATTGGGAACGAATTGTCAAATTGAAAGCGAATTGTGAAATGGAGAACGAATTGTGAAATTGAAAGAAAATAGTGAAACTGAGAGAGAATTGGAGCGAATTGTGAAATTGAGAGAGAAATTTGAAATTGAAAAGTAACTGTGAAATTGAAAGCGAATTGTGAAATGGAGAACGAATTGTGAAATAGAGAGAAAATTGTTAAATTGTGAAATTTAGAGCGAATTGTGAAATTGAGAGCGAATTGTGAAATCGAGAGAGAATTGTGAAATTTAGAGGGAACTGTGAAATTGAGAGCGAATTGTGATACTGAGACAAAATTGTGAAATGGAGACAAAATTGTGAAATTGAGATCGAATTGTGAAATTTATAGGAAATGATGAATTTGAGATCGTCTTGAGAACGAACTGGGAAATCGAGAGCGAATTGTAAAATTGAGTGAGAATTGTTAAATTGAGAGCGTATTGTGATATTGAGAGGAAATTATGAAATTGACAGAGAAATGTGAAATTGACAGAGAAATGTGAAATTGGGAACGAATTGTGAAATTGAAAGCGAATTCTGAAATGGAGAACGAATTATGAAATTGAGAGAAAATTGTGAAATTGAAAGAGAATTGTGAAATTGGGAGCGAATTGTGAAATTGAGAGCGAATTGTGAAATTGAGAGAAAATTATGAAATTGAGAGAGAAATTTGAAATTGGGAACTAACTGTGAAATTGAAAGCGAATTCTGAAATGGAGAACGAATTATGAAATTGAGAGAAAATTGTGAAATTGAAAGAGAATTGTGAAATTGGGAGCGAATTGTGAAATTGAGAGCGAATTGTGAAATTGAGAGAAAATTATGAAATTGAGAGAGAAATGTGAAATTGGGAACGAATTGAGAAATTGAGAGAGAAATGCGAAATTGGGAACGAATTGAGAAATTGAAAGCGAATTGTGAAATGGAGAACGAATTGTGAAATGAGAGCCACTTGTGAAATTGAGAGCGAATTGTGAAATCGAGAGAGAATTGTGAAATTTAGAGGGAACTGTGAAATTGAGAGCGAATTGTGAAATTAGAGCGTATTGTGAAATTGAGATCGAATTGTGAAATTCATAGGAAATGAAGAATTTGAGATCGTCTTGAGAACGAACTGAGAAATCGAGAGCGAATTGTAAAATTGAGTGAGAATTGTTAAATTGAGAGAAAATTGGGAAATTGAGAGAGAATTGTGAAATTGGGAGCGAATTGTGAAATTGAGAGGGTATTGTGAAATTGAGAGAAAATTATGGAATTGAGAGAGAAATGTGAAATTGGGAACGAATAGTCAAATTGAAAGCGAATTGTGAAATGGAGAACGAATTGTGAAATTGGGAGCGAATTGTGAAATTGAGGGCGTATTGTGAAATTGAGAGAAAATTATGAAATTGAGAGAGAAATTTGAAATTGGAAACTAACTGTGAAATTGAAAGCGAATTGTGAAATGGAGAACGAATTGTGAAATAGAGAGAAAATTGTTAAATGAGAGTTCGTTGGGAAATTTAGAGCGAATTGTGAAATTGAGAGCGAATTGTGAAATCGAGAGAGAATTGTGAAATTTAGAGGGAACTGTGAAATTGAGAGCGAATTGTGAAATGAGAGCGAATTGTGAAATTGAGATCGAATTGTGAAATTCATAGGAAATGATGTATTTGAGAACGAACTGGGAAATCGAGAGCGAATTGTAAAATTGAGTGAGAATTGTTTAACAGAGAGAAAATTGGGAAATTGAGAGAGAATTGTGAAATGGAGAACGATTTGTGAAATTGGGAGAAAATTGGGAAATTGAGAAAGAATTGTGAAATTGAGAGGAAATTATGAAATTGAGAGAGAAATGTGAAATTGGGAACGAATTGTGAAATGAGAGCAAATTGTGAAATTTAGAGGTAAATGTGAAATTGAGAGCGAAATGTGAAATTGGGAACGAATTGCGAAATTGAAAGCGAATTGTAAAATGGAGAACGAATTGTGAAATTGGGAAAAAATTGTGAAATTGAAAGCGAATTGTAAAATGGAGAACTAATTGAAATTGAGAGAAAATTGTTAAATTGAGAGAAAATTGTGAAATATAGAGCAAATTGTGAAATTGAGAGCGAATTGTGAAATAGAGAGAGAATTGTGAAATTTAGAAAATTGTGAAATTGAGAGAGAATTGTGTAATTGGGTGGGAATTGTGAAATTGAGAGCGTATTGTGAAATTGAAAGCGAATTCTGGAATGGAAAACGAATTGTGAAATTGAGAGAAAATTGTTAAATTGAGAGAGAATTGTGAAATTGGGAGCGAATTGTGAAATTGAGAAGGTATTGTGAAATTGAGAGAAAATTGTTAAATTGAGAGAGAATTGTGAAATTGGGAGCGAATTGTGAAATTGAGAGGGTATTGTGAAATTGAGAGCGAAATATGAAATTGGGAACGAATTGTGAAATTGAAAGCGAATTGTGAAATGGAGAACGAATTGTGAAATTGACAAAAAATTGTGAAATTGAGAGCGAATTGTGAAATGAGAACGAATTGTGAAATTGAGAGAAAATTATTAAATTGAGAGAGAAATTTGAAATTGAGAACTAACTGTGAAATTGAAAGCGAATTGTGAAATGGAGAACGAATTGTGAAATTGGGAGAAAATTGTTAAATTGAGAGAAAATTGTGAAATTTTGAGCAAATTGTGAAATTGAGAGCGAATAGTGAAATCGAGAGAGAATTGTGAAATTTAGAGGGAACTGTGAAATTTGAGAGGGTATTGTGAAATTGAGAAAAAATTATGAAATTGAGAGAGAAATGTGAAATTGGGAAAGAATTGTGAAATTGGGAGAAAATTGTGAAATTGAGAGAGAATTGTGAAATTGGGAGAAAATTATGAAATTGAGACAGAAATGCGAAATTGGGAACGAATTGTGAAATTGAAAGCGAATTGTGAAATGGAGAACGAATTGTGAAATTGGGAGAAAATTGTGAAATTGAGAGAGAAGCGAATTGTGAAATTGAGAGGGCATTGTGAAATTGAGAGAAAATTATGAAATTGAGAGAGAAATGTGAAATTGGGAACGAATTGTCAAATTGAAAAAGTATTGTGAAATTGAGAGAGAAATTTGAAATTGGGAACTAACTGTGAAATTGAAAGCGAATTGTGAATTGGAGAACGAATTGTGAAATTGAGAGAAAATTGTTAAATTGAGAGCGTATTGTGAAATTGAGAGCGAATTGTGAAATGAGAGCGAATTGTGAAATTGAGATCGAATTGTGAAATTCATAGGAAATGATGAATTTGAGATCGTCTTGAGAACGAACTGGGAAATCGAGATCGAATTGTAAAATTGAGTGAGAATTGTTAAATTGAAAGAAAATTGTGAAATTGAGAGAGAATTGTGAAATGGGGAACGAATTGTGAAATTGGGAGAAAATTGTGAAATTGAGAGAGATTGTGAAACTGGGAGAAAATTATGAAATTGAGAGGGAAATGCGAAATTGGGAACGAATTGTGAAATTGAAAGCGAATTGTGAAATGGAGAACGAATTGTGAAATGAGAGCGAATTGTGAAATTGAGAGCGAATTGTGAAATCGAGAGAGAATTGTGAAATTTAGAGGGAACTGTGAAATTGAGAGCGAATTGTGAAATGAGAGCGAATTGTGAAATTGAGATCGAATTGTGAAATTCATAGGAAATAATGAATTTGAGATCGTCTTGAGAACGAACTGAGAAATCGAGATCGAATTGTAAAATTGAGAGAAAATTGGGATGTTGAGAGAATTGTAAAATGGAGAACGAATTGTGAAATTGGGAGAAAATTGTGAAATTGAGAGAGAATTGTGAAATTCCAAGCGAATTGTGAAATTGAGAGGGTATTGTGAAATTGAGAGAAAATTATGGAATTGAGAGAGAAATGTGAAATTGGGAACGAATTGCCAAATTGAAAGCGAATTGTGAAATGGAGAACGAATTGTGAAATTGAAAGAAAATAGTGAAACTGAGAGAGAATTGGAGCGAATTGTGAAATTGAGAGAGAAATTTGAAATTGGAAAGTAACTGTGAAATTGAAAGCGAATTGTGAAATGGAGAACGAATTGTGAAATAGAGAGAAAATTGTTAAATTGTGAAATTTAGAGCGAATTGTGAAATTGAGAGCGAATTGTGAAATCGAGAGAGAATTGTGAAATTTAGAGGGAACTGTGAAATTGAGAGCGAATTGTGATACTGAGACAAAATTGTGAAATTGAGACAAAATTGTGAAATTGAGATCGAATTGTGAAATTTATAGGAAATGATGAATTTGAGATCGTCTTGAGAACGAACTGGGAAATCGAGAGCGAATTGTAAAATTGAGTGAGAATTGTTAAATTGAGAGCGTATTGTGATATTGAGAGGAAATTATGAAATTGACAGAGAAATGTGAAATTGACAGAGAAATGTGAAATTGGGAACGAATTGTGAAATTGAAAGCGAATTCTGAAATGGAGAACGAATTATGAAATTGAGAGAAAATTGTGAAATTGAAGAGAATTG
>JAVTVY010043832.1:0-21465 GCA_036873755.1 Hanleya hanleyi
GTGGGTCGCCTACAATATGGTGGCCGATAAGGGACATCGCTAGGTATGTGGTTTGGTAACACGAAGGCAGGATGCGAAGCGCGAAGGCAGGATGCGAAGCGCGAAGTCCAAACACGAAGGCAGGATGCGAAGCGCGAAGGCAGGATGCGAAGTGCGAAGGCAGGATGCGAAGCGCGAAGTCCAAACACGACTTCGCGCTTCGCATCCTGCCTTCGTGTTTGGACTTCGCGCTTCGCATCCTGCCTTCGTGTTTGGACTTCGCACTTCGCATCCTGCCTTCTTCGTGCTTGAACTTCTCGCGCTTCGCATCCTGCCTTCTCGCGCTTCGCATCCTGCCTTCGTGTTTGGACTTCGCACTTCGCATCCTGCCTTCGCGCTTTGCATCCTGCCTTCGTGTTTGGACTTCGCACTTCGCATCCTGCCTTCGCGCTTCGCATCCTGCCTTCGTGTTTGAACTTCGCGCTTCGCATCCTGCCTTCGCACTTCGCATCCTGCCTTCGCGCTTCGCATCCTGCCTTCGTGTTTGGACTTCGCGCTTCGCATCCTGCCTTCGCGCTTCGCATCCTGCCTTCGTGTTTGGGCTTCGCGCTTCGCATCCTGCCTTCGTGTTACCACCAAGTTGAAATTTTCCAGTGTTCTTAATGCTGAGAGATTTTGTTACCGACAACTGATTGATTTAGTCAAATTTATTATCAAGGCTGGGGATTTAAAAAATTTGATCCTTTATTTTTTTCCTGTTTAGTTTTAATTTTGCGTCCAACTTCATTTGTCGTCCTCCATATTTTGTAATCATATTCTGGTCCTGTGATACAATTATATATCCCTGTTGAAGACATTTTGGTGAATGTCGCAACGTTGGTGTTACAATATACTATCCGGTTGACCAGATTTATTCGTTATTTCTTCTATTTCACTTCCCGGATGACTCAAAATATCCATTCCTATATATATACCAGTATTTAATATGTTAAGTTTCTGTGATACAGTATGATATGTAATACTATTATGCTTGGTTTCTGTGAAACATTTATTGTATGTTTTGCAATATTATGTAAAATTTCCGACCATATTATTATTGTATAGCATATGTCGTGATTGATATGAAGAATTTCCGACGATATATCCGACGTTAAAATATTGACGGATGACGCTGTCTTCAATAAAATCGAGCATAAATGAACTATGCTTTGAATCAAGAAAATCAGCGATTTTGACTGTATCGAGTGACGAAATGGTTCCGGTAATAAAGAAAGACTGGTCTTGTACTCGTGTATCTAAGCATATACAGACTTTATTCTTCATGTAAACCATCCCGACGAGAAAGGCGACTATACTCTGATCTCGGCATTGGTAAATAAAATAATTCAAATGGCGGCCTGGCCTCGCTTTCATCGGGTCATGCGCAGTGGCACTTGTTTTGACTTCGCGTTTCGCATCCTGCCTTCGTGTTTGGACTTCGCGCTTCGCATCCTGGCTTCGCACTTCGCATCCTGCCTTCGTGTTTGAACTTCGCGCTTCGCATCCTGCCTTCGCGCTTCGCATCCTGCCTTCGTGTTTGGACTTCGCGCTTCGCATCCTGCCTTCGCGCTTCGCATCCTGCCTTCGTGTTTGAACTTCGCGCTTCGCATCCTGCCTTCGCGCTTCGCATCCTGCCTTCGTGTTTGGACTTCGCGCTTCGCATCCTGCCTTCGCACTTCGCATCCTGGCTTCGTGTTTGGACTTCGCGCTTCGCATCCTGCCTTCGTGTTATAAAACCACATACCTGAAACAATGCAGCGATGTCCCTTATCGGCCACCATACCTACACCCCCTCCCAAGTCTGCATGGTGAGGTTATATCAGTGTATGTCTGAGCTGGAAAGGAGATGGTATTGTAAGGCGGGGTTTTTGCCCACAGCCAGCCGACTCATAGGAATGTACATTTCTTCTCTCCATCTGTCAATCACGATGCAATGTACAGCTTGTCGTCGGCGGCAACTGTCAATCAACGGGCTGAATGTTACGGTGAACCATGTAATGATAGCTTCACATATTTTCGATACCAAGGCGTTATTACTTCATCACGTTGCAGTCTATTTTACATGCACATATTGGAGAATAAATACACAATTTAGGCGAATATATATTCGACTAAATTGTGTATTTATTCTCCAATATGTGCATGTAAAATATATGCCTTGTAACAGCGAGCGCCTGATGGTTCGATTTCAACGTTTGACTAGCCCGTAATGTCCACACGGTATCTTGTCATCGGTAAACAATATTTATTTTACTTTTAATTGGTTCGTACTGATAGACTGAAATCATATTTCAGATATACTGAATGCAATTTCTTTTCACGAAAATGAGAAGGATTGAAATAACTTGTCGACGTCACACATGTTGCTCTCCTGGGATTCGAACTCGGTAAAAGAAAATTTCGAGGCGCTTGTGACCCAACGTGCGTATCCACTACACCACGACATACGAACAACTGCAGCAGGCTATTTTGTCACTTTAATCTACTTAAGAAAACTTCAAACGTTATGATTCATAACTTTTCATTTTTTAGTATGAAGGACTCCTTGGACCAAAAAGATTTTCCAGCAGTGGGGATATAATGCAACCGCACAACACCAGGTTAAATGGCGTTTTGGTCCAAGAGGTCCTTCGCGTCTAAATGCGTGTCTGAAGGACTCTATGTAGACCCTTTTTTCACGAAATAGCACAAGCTGTGGATTTCAGTTCCATGTCATAACTATAATCATAACGCAATCGCGCTAAAACTTTCACATATTGTGTACTTATATTTTCTCTTGCCGTTACATTAAAACACAAGTATTTTTAGGACATTTTATTTTTTCGATTTCAACCGCACCACGTATGGGCCAAAATCCCGCCTTATCGTACCATCACCTTGTCGTCTCGGGTATATGGTACCTGTAACAACTGCACATGTTACACGTTGATAGAATATATCATAGAGTATATATATTAGCTACATGAGCCATCATCGCCACTTAACGGAAGTGGTAGACGGTCCTATACAACAAGTCACAAGAAGTTTACAGGCATCAGTAGTAAAGGACCCAGAGAAAGCTAATGAATTAAGATAACAAAAATGCTACATTTCTTACCCTAAAACAACATGTAACAGCGTCCATAAATTTCCTAAATACACCTTTCTTCTTTGCAGCCCGTTTCTCCTTTCTTCGACCCATTTCACTTCTATATCCTCGCCGGCAAAACAATACAATTCGCTCCTAAATGACTGGGGATGAACTTTTCTCAACTGATGACTTTGACGTCTGTGACGTCATAATTAGCTGGATGAATAAAAACGAGGTTGTGTTTTACGTCACGTCATTTGTCGTCCCTCCTCGTCAGAAATGCATGACGTCACATGCGTTAATTGCCACTTCATCAGGATGCATTCCAACGATAAACAATGGGTGGGCCCATCGATAGTTAAGCAACCTTTATCACAAAGCCGTTTTATCTGTATAAGAGCATGCTTTTACCATACTTTTAGACAGCAAGATAGGAATTTACTCAAAAAGATTTTAAAAATTATCAATCCCCGGTAAATTCACTTCAACTTTACTGGAAAATCCCTATCAAAAGTAGGAAAAAATAAGTCATGTTCGGTCCACTTTCCATAGAAATTTGTAATTTGTGATTTACGTAAAATACTGATCAGTCGTCTTCTCCGTGTCCGGGATGTTAACCCGCCAGTTTGTGCCCAATCCGTGAAAGAACCACTTCAGCCAACACACAAGTTTCCCTACTATCTACCACACTGTAGTAATATACCACCTGATAACCCAACGGCCCCGCGATGGGCGGGGTGGGGATGATATTCGGAAGTATGTGCATTCACCTTTAAAGAGAAAACCAACAGGAGGAATTCGGGCCAACCTGTAACCATCTGGGTCATCTATACGCGGTAAGACTGACTCTGGGGTCGGACCACTGATACAATTTATGTTGGCGGCAATGTTAAAAACTGGTAACGTATTTGCATCTCCTCGATTCATTAATTAAGTCTAGACTCTCATATTTCGGCAAGAAGTACTTTTATTCAAGTGCTACAACCAGACAGGCTTCTTGACGGAGGTCGCCCATCGAAATTTTGAGTTATGGGCGCTCGTGCAAATGACGTCGTAATTTTGGCTTTTTTCTCTGCTTTCAGAAAGCGGTGCACAGGCACCCAAATAGTCCCTCTTACACTCTCAATTACATGTTTAGCGTTAGAACACTAAAAGCGAGGTTCTGTTTGAGCACACGTTCCGGCCTAATCGCGTTTAGGCTGTGAACACATGGAGTTTAGGTTATAAACGCATAGACGTTTAGGATTTAAAACGATGTGTTTAGATTTAAAAGACCTATGTGTTTATAACCTAAACGTCTATGCGTTTATAACCTAAACTCCATGTGTTCACAGCCTAAACGCGATTAGGCCGGAACGTGTGCTCAAACAGAACCTCGCTTTTAGTGTTCTAACGCTAAACATGTAATTGAGAGTGTAGCAACTCCTTATCAGGCCTTGTGTTAAAATCAAACTCACAGCGGAACCAAACACATATCATACTCCAATCACCTACCACTGGCCTTCAATTATTCCTCGCAACAGAGACTGGAAAAAATATTGAAAACAATTCACGTCTTGGGCAGAGGTTGCCTAAAGGGCTTAACGGATCGGGACTATTTTTAATAGTGGTCTTGTCCCTACTATGGGATCGTGTGTATCCATTTTCAGCCTTCTTTCGGCAACTGCAAGAGGGAATTCCAGAAATCAATACCACATCAGCCAATCAGCTAAAGTCTACCGACGTAACCCCAACGTAACCCGTCATTTTCGAGTCATGTGATGTCCTACTTGTTCAAAATTACAGAGCTACCACACCTCTTGGATGATACGAAAGTTATTCATACTGTAAGATCCGGCGGTCGCCTGTTTCGTTCTCCAGAATAATTCCATTCACAGTAAAGAAGAGCACACAAGTTCATTTGTAGATGAAATCAATAATGCTCAACAGGTTTTATTCATAATTGTATAACAATCCTGTAATGGTAATTCGGGTATCGTGGCTCATTTCTTGTATTCAACTCATCAGCATATAACAGGTATAATAGGGCATACCAGTTGACAAGGATATAACATACAGGCAGGGCTGCAAGTGTGGTGGGAGATGGCACCCTAATATGGTAAATCCATATACACTGTAGTTATGTTTTCCATGTACAGTAATATACAGGAGGGCTATTCCATACTTTATTATATCCAGGCCTATTTTGTATTAAATCAGTATCTATAGTATAGGCACAATTTGCACACACCTTATAGTATACGTGCGTACGCTTCGACAGTTGGCTACCATCTGGCAAATATCCATTGTGTTGCCCTATTTACATGCTCTGGTCACGTGACCTGTACAGCCAACTTCTGCACTAAAACAACTGATAATAAGTAAATGACTATACAGGTAATATTGAAACTACTTATTTTAGGAACTTTATACTTGAAACTTTCAGAATTAATAAGTAACTTTACATGACAAATGCACAATAATAAAAGCTGAGGCGAAATATGCAGTGGCAACTGAGTGGCCATTGAATCTAGCTGGCGCCGTACAGATTCACTCGTGATATGATGTATAATGAATTATATCGGGACAAATATGCACCTGACAGCCACAAAATGTGCTATTCTAATAAGTATGATTATCGTAGATTATAAAATAGCAACTAACTATACTAACTTCATTGGGAAATTCTTCAAACTGACGTGAAAGAGACAAGTGGTCTAAAGAATTTCTTGTCCAAGCCGACTCGACACGAAGTGCAAAGCGGTCAGCACCAAGAAAATAGTTCCTCAGGTACAGGCAAAAAGAGACATATATTAATACTAATACAGCTATAAAAACATCATGAAATATAACATGAATTACTTCATATCTCGATAATCAAATATCCAACAGTAAAACTTGGCAAAATATAAATGCACACCAGGCGACCTTGACGGAGGTCGCATAGTAAACAACGGGGACACAAAATGGCGATCTCGGGCGAGGAGAGATTGAATCGTCCAGAAAATACACGGGTTATTTATACATGTAGGGCTATACCACCATGACATCAGTAAATATACATAAGGTATTTATTAACTATTGTCACCATTCATGATGATAAGAGTCCGTTTCACACAGTCATTTAGGTCCGATACACACGGGAAGAAAGTCACACTGGGCGAAGTCATACAACTCCATAAACAGTACAGACGTGTCCTTGTCTATGGGGACACGGGTATCACAATACCTATATAGTATTCCGAAGTGGTATGAAAACCTGTAAGTCTGTTCTCCGCCGGATGAAGGCCGAACGGAATACGGTAAAGTACCGGATAATGGAGACACACGATTCGCAAGCCATCTTATTGATGGCGAAGTGTACGCAAATGACATTAGGGCGATATCACACACTGTAATGCAGGCGTCTTTCTCAGCTTAGTGGTTGCATGCATTTATCGTTTTCAGGTATCATTTTGAAGAATATTGCCAGATTTTTTTGAGATTGCAGTAAAACATACAAATTTTCCTGCGGGCTATACATCACCAAATGTGCTTACCAGAGAAACTGTATTCCCAAAATCTCTCGGCCAGGAGACTTGGACTCCAAACAAGACAAAAATTGAGCTTACCGAAACAACAGCTGGTGGAAGAGAGGTCATAAGGTTGACACCATAGTTTCGTAGGAATGGCGGTTACCCAAACAACAGCTGGTGGAAGAGAGGTCATAAGGTTGACACCATAGTTTCGTAGGAATGACCCCTCTGATTTCATAATAAGGAGAACCGATCGATTTTGACCACATGATCATTCTTTCTATCTTTATAGTTGCTAGTATCTATAGTACCATTCTGTTCGGCGCGGTCAGTCTTTCAAACGGACATATCAGAATTGATTGCTAGGTTCGCCAACTTCGCCTATAGACCTTCCAGGGCCAGTGAGTAACGTTCCAATGGCCTCAGTTGTATAAAGCAGACGTGGATAGGATATATATGATGGGATATGATGCCCTTTTGTTGAGCGTTAAAATTATGGTTCATTTACGATAAGAATATATAAACAAAACCGGGTAGGTCAAAGTCTTTTTTTTTTTACCATTATAAATTGGCTGCTTGACGTGGAAGACGAGACAGTGTATTTCATGGATGCCGATATGGATTCTTACTAGTTCGGTTCGGATGATATATAATTATCCAACAGATGACTTGATGAAGCTATTACATCATCGCTCCGAAATATTTTATCTAATACAGCTCAATCTGTTAAATGTTAAAGGTGTTAAATTGCGAGGTCAGTGAGCCACCGTCTAACGGGCTGGGTTATGGTAATAGCATGAAAAGTCGATGTACTTAAAAGTACTGATGTCGGGTTTGATCAGAGGTGGTTAAGAGAAATTAACAGGAAGATCGATGTCAAATTACGCTGTTAATAAACTGTAGGCAATCGATAAACTGGACCTGGAGATCTCGCACAAAATGGCATTATCATTCAAGCGACGGTAAGTAGCGTCTCAGTATAATTCCATGTGAACCCCGAAAGTTCATTCCCGAATTTGAAGGATCATCGCCGGTGACAGCCAGATCACGAATTCACCCAACAACTTTGACCACCCATTTTACAGAAAATGTCTTAATTCGTTTCAAGAAATATTGACGATAAAACTGCAAGATTTTCATTTGTGATATTTCAATTCCAACATATCCAATAAAATTCCAACTCCAAGATTTTGCAACTCCGACGCTTCAAAGATTTTAAGATTGTATAATTTATATTCAAAAGTTTCTCAGCACAATATATAACAATATGCAAATGGCAGACTCAAATACTGCGAGATACGTATATACAGTGATGAAGTAAGATGTTATTCTCGTCCATGACTGGGAATTAGCAGACAAAATGCTAAATCACCTTGCCTTCGTGAAATGCCATAAAATTAAGATAATTTCGCGGACGAGGCTGCCGTGATTAATTGCTTCACACTTTCTGTAATTATTGGCGTTAAGGCCCTTTGAGAAGCTAATACAATCAATCAGTTCCGAAATCATTTATCGTATGCCGAATCCAACGCTTGTAATCACGTTTCAGGTTAAGTTCATTTCTATGCGCCAATGAAGCTATACCATGGTGATTAATTGTTCAAAACAGACTGAATTTCCTAACAATAGTATCCATACATCTCACAATTGAATAAAAGTAAATAAATGAAGAAAAAAAAGCAAACAAACAAACAGACAGGGTGCTTCTTGGGCTAAAGATAATGCTTGTGGTGTACCCCAAAAAGTCATCCGTATTCAATTCCAACCAAAATACAAACCGTTTTTACCCCTCGGCGAAAATTTGTCCGAAGGGTATTGTCGTCGTCATGAACGCCCGTCCGTCTGTCCGTCACACATTTCTCGTTACCAAGATATCTAAAGAACGACTTACCCTAGGCACACCAAACTTGCAATGCACATCCATATGCTCGTGACCCAGAACGCTATTGAATCTGGACCCGATTGGTTGGAAACTTTGGTGGCCATCTTTAATTTATGCGAAACCATTAATCTTGTGTATCTCGGGTACCATTCCGCTGTTCGTGCGAAACTTGGTACAGATCATCGATGCATCAAGAAACTTCAAAGGAATGACCAAACCAGTTTCCCTGATTCGGTGGAAACCTTGGCGGCCATGTTTAATTTATGCAAAATCTTTAATGATCTATATCTCTGATACCATTTAAGTGTTCTATACGAAACTTGGTATACAGCATCAATGTAACAAGTGACTGGGGATGCAATGAATAATCACATCAGTTCCTCTGAGTGGCGGAAAGGATGGGCGGCCATCTTTAATTTATGCAAAATCATTAAAGATCTCTATCTATCAGTACCGTTCAAGTGCTCGATGTAAAATTTGATATACCTCATCGATGCATCAAGAGACTAAATGACAGTTCTGCTTTCTCTGATTCGGCAGAAACCTTGGTGGCCATCTTTAATTTATGCAAAATCTTTAATGATGTATATCTCTGATACCATTTCAGTGTTCTATACGAAACTTGGTATACAGCTTCGATGTATCAAGAGACTTGCAATGAAGAACCACATCAGTTCCTCTGAGTGACGGGAAGGATGGGCGGCCATCTTTAATTTATGCGAAATCATTAATGATCTCTATCTTTGATGTAAAATTTGGTATACATCATCGATGCATCAAGAGACTCATGTAATGAATACTGGTTTCTCTGATTGGACGGAAACCTTAGCGGCCATTTCTAATTGCAATTTTTTGGATAATCTGTAAGCTTATATTTGTCACTTGACTGCTTGGTGTTCCTGACATCTTGGATCAGATTGAATACATTATCAATGGCTGGCGCCCAGAACCGAGGAGTTTTCAGATGCGCAGCTTCGTATTATAATTTGGAGATGATCCCCATGAAATTATATTTCTCCACCTCCACCCCAATTCCCCAACCGGGAACCCCTCCTGATAGGGCTGAATACGCTCCTTTTATCTGTAATACTGTCAGTACATTTTTTTAAAAAGTATTGTGACTCTCCAATTTTGTATAAATTCTGCATTTTATCGACCATTAATCGAACTTTTATCAAAATTAAAGAACATTTGACAGTAGAAAATATGTCTGACGAGCATAAACATGAAAGCAGCCCATTTTCTTACTAATACAATGACACAGGATGCATACACAGACGATGTCGTATATCTACAAATATTATGGTGACCCCTTACTTTTTTAACAGTTCGTCTTAATTTTGCACAAGTTATTAGTCAAAGTATAAGCACATTCTCAATGTTAGAAATGAACGTGATATTATCCCTTAAGATGAAGACCGACTCCTCAGGCAAAGATTCCAATATATTTCAAATAGGGAAACATTAATTTTCCATGAATAATCTAATCTGTAGCATACTGAAAGTATGTGTGCATTGTAAAACAACTGTATATGCAAAGGTTTATTCGAATATGGCTACATTTGTTACCATGGTGACCATCTCAATTTATTCGAATTAAATTTAAAATTAAAAAAAATGTTTTGCATTAGAAAGAGAACGACTGTTATGACTCCAGTTTTAAAATTTGTTTTTGGATGGAACAGATTCACTTATGTGTTATTTATATCAGAAAAATCAAATTTTATGCGTATTTCTCTCCATTTCTCTATCATTTCTTTGTTAATCGGAGACCTGGCCACCATCATAGGGTTGATGGACATTCATAGCACACAGTGATATGGTGGTCCCCGATTTTTAGTACATGTTTCTAATGTGTATGACAGAATTAAGGGTACTGATCGCTCCTGCACACGCTTTCACACACTCTCTAGAATTTGTCTTTATACAGGGAAAAGTATAGGTTATAGCTATGGTAATGTATATATTTGTTGAAAGCGTATTCCTTAAGAATGTCAAATATATAAATTTGTTCACTGTAAACCTGTGAGTTGTGAAGAGATTCGAATTTGAAAAAGAATTAATTTAAAATTTAATTTAAAATTTTTGAAATTTTATTTTCAAAAAGTATTCAACTTATCGTAACTTAAATCATCATTTGCTGTAGAAGACAACTCCAATAGGAAATCTGTGTTTCAGTTTTATCAATTTTGGTCTGGATCTCATTCTATTGACATTTTAATGAATATTTCTTTACAAAATCGAGCAACTCACAGTTTTGAACTTTTAAGTTGAATTAAATGTCAATAAAATAAGAACTAGATCAAAACTGACAAAACTGAGACACGGATTCCTGTTGGAGTTGTCTTCTACAGGATATGATGATGTAAGTTACGATAAGTTGAATACTTTTTTGAACATAACCATTTATTTTTCAAATTTGAAAATCTTCGCAACCTACAGGTTTACAATGAACACATTTATATAATATGGAATCGTTAAGAAATGCACTTTCAACAAATATATACATTACCATAACTGACATAGTTTTAGCTGTATAAAGACAAATTCTAGAGGGTGTGTAAAAGTGTCTGCAGGATGGCTCAGTACCCTTAATTCAGTTTCGAAGAAATTCTATTAGGGAAAGCGAGCTGTCAGTCTCAACCTTAACAGTATCACTCCATTATTAAGCTTCTGTTCGATCCGTGATCTCTGAACGCCAATTAAGGGATGAATTCAGGAATACTCTTCCGATTAATTTGTTGCCGGCAGCAGAAGGCTCTTTATTCAATCGGATTGTGGTCACGCTCCAAATGGCATGATTTGTTTAGGAGTTAATGACCGCCTTTGTGAATATTATCGTGTAATAATTTTTCGATGTTTAGTTTTAGACCGTCAATCAAAAAACCGAGCGGCGAAGCCGCGAGGTTTTTTGATGAGGTCTAAAACTAAACATCGAAAAATTATTACACCATAATATTAACTAAGAAGGTCATTAACTCCATTCTAACATGCACAATGATAACTATTTCCTCATTTCATAAGCGGAATGGCAAATTTTCTGCAAATTTATCCCGTTTTGATGCAAGATTTTCGTGACTGGTTTGCAGGCCATGCTCGCGCGTGCTGTCCGTTCACGAGCTGCAGCTGTGTGAACTCCGCCCACTGCGCAGTGAATGAACCAGTCGTTGCTCAGCTTTGTAGCACTGCGTCACAAAAATGAGACGTCACCAGTTCGGCACGTGAATGAAACAGATCACGACAAACAAATGAAGATTATCGTGTGATAATCTCCGTATGTTTTGAGGTCTGGACCAATCAGCGCACGGCTATAACGTGGAGCATGTTAGAATTTCATATATTTGATACGGATAAAATAAGCAGAATCGGATTTTCAGTACGATCGCATTATTGATCACGCGCCCAATAGCGTGGTTGGTTCATTGTTTATGAATGGAGATGTTGCTTCCTTTCGCGATTTCTTATTTTATGGATGGATGATGTATTACCATAAATATTTGGACAACGTATACCAGGCCTAACTCTCACATGATCAGTCGTAATTATTGATATCGATGAAATATTGATAGATAACAATAAAATCGCATTATTGGCAATTTGAAATAACGTGCAGGAATTTTATCAGGAATCTTTACTCTGACACCCCTGCATGTTAGATACGTAACCAGCGTCACATCCGACATTCAATATTCAGCCGTCGTCCATAAACGAAGCTCCGCGCCAACAATCGAAAGACTACGCTCATAAACAGCTTGTGTCACTTACGTCCATACTCCCCGGGAATCCAATCTGTCAGAAGAGAAATTGAGAGATGCACCATATCTATATGATAGATTCTGGGCGCAGCATCGTGAGCTTGTTCTGCCGACTCATCTATGATATTCCTGCGAAAGTTCTGCCGCTGTGCCTGAGATATTCCTGTGGAAGAGGAGATGGTACAATAAGGCGGAATTTTAGGCTATACGTGATGCGATTGAAATCGATAAAAAATAAAATGTCATAAAAATAATTGTGTTATATAACGGCAAAAAAAAAATATATATATGTACACAATATGTGAAAGTTCAAGCTCGATTGCGATTGCTCTAAATCGAGTCATTTAAACACACATTTAGACACAAAGGAATCCTTGCACCAGATTATGTGCGGTGGCATTATATCTCCACTGCTGGAAAATCTTTTTGGTTCAAGGTATCCTTCGTTTCTAATTATGCGTTTGAATGACTCGATTTAGATCCTTTTTTCACGAAACCGCCCATGGTGCGGATTTCAACTTATATATATATATGTCATAATTATAATCTTAAAGCAATCGAGCTAGAACTTTCGCATATATGTTTCCTCTTGGCGTTACATTAAAACACAATTAATTTTAGGATATTTTACTTTTTCGATTTCAACAGCACTGCGTGTAGGCAAAAATTCCGCCTTTCCTAGCATTTCCTTTCCCGGTCCATCGACAGTATTCCTGGGGAAGTTCTGTCGCTCCACCTGAGATATTCCTGTGGATGTTCTGTCGGTCAAAGATATTCCTTTGGATTTTCTGTCGCTCCACTTACGATATGACTGTAGATGTTCTGCTGCTCCACCTGCGATTTTCCTGTGGATGTTCTGCCTGCCCATCTACCATATTTCTGTGGATGTTCTGTCGGTCAGTCTAAGATACTCCTGCGGATGTTCTACAGACCAATCCACCATATTCCTGTGGCTCATTTGACGGTCTCTCTACGATCTTCCTGTGGATGTTCTCCTAGACCATCAACCACATTTTTGCGGATGTTCTGTCGCTCCACATGCGATCATCCCGTGGAAGCTAGGCCGGATCATCTGCGAAATTTCTGTGACTGTTCTGTCGGCTCATCTGGGATATTCCGGTGGACATTCTGCCGATCCATCTACAATATTCCTGCGGATGTTCTGCTCGTTCATCTTCCATATTCCTGCGGATGATATATCGGTATATCTACGATGTTCCTGTGAATGGTCGGCCAGTCAGATCTCCTTCGCGAACCTCTTGGATACATATAATTCACTTCTCACTCGCTATTGCTTGAGAATGTGGATATCACCTTCCGCGAACATCGTCTTCCAGTGTACTTTTTCCATTTCAACAATATCACTCCACGAGCTTGCATGACTTGATTATGCGCATAAATGTGTAATCTAATTCGGGAACGTTTACTGATGTCGGCTTACAAACGTTTGTTGACAATACACAAAAATGAGACAAAACAAATATCAATTTTTTTTTATCGCTGTATTTTACCCAGTTCATATTCCATCGCCAAACAAAAGAAAAGAGTTTTTTTATCGCAGTTCGGATATCAGAGGTCAAGACGGAGCCTCGATTCCAACGATCATATGTCGTGACACAGTCAACGTTGAGGGTGCACTTCGGCGTGACCAGGGAGATAGAATGACTTGATGAATCCAGGGAGATAGAATGACTTGATGAATCCAGGGAGATAGAATGACTTGATGAATCCAGGTTTCCTGATAGGAATTTAGATCATTGGTTTCACTCTGCTCATTTACGCGTCACATGCTGTTTACCTCTGACATGAATGTCTGGGTAGAATTTCGTTTCTGCCAATGTTTATGCATGGGGAATAGATTTAACTATAGTGATAACTGGTATTTTTCAAAATATTCATCAAGATAGCCTCTTTAACATATTTAAGTATTATGGTAATTTGATGCTTCACGCAGGTCACGCGTAAATGCGAAGAGACAGTCAGTTCTGAAATTATATCGGGAAACCCAGATTCACAAAGATGCATTTTCGCTCGACTTGCGTTGATTAAAATCATGATCTATTCAACGAAATATCAGCTTTAATTTTTGAATTATAATATATCTTTTTTATATCATAGAACACAATGTAGGGTGCACCTGGACCATTTTCAAACTTGGACAGTTAGAGAATTTTCTGACGAATCAAACTCATTTTGTGAATATTTTTCGGACAAATACGTAAATTTTCTATTACCTATTTTGTTATCGGTACTTACAATTAATATTACTTATATTAAAATAATATTGCCCCAACACATACATTCTATCATTAATCTATGCACAATCCAAGGAACGGCAATGCTTATCGTGTGAAGATCGCTGTCTTTTCAGCTCAGACATCTGTTTACGAACGAACCACAGTTGCCCGGCCTGTGAGATACTGGATGGTAGATGTCTACGTATATTTTCGATAAACTATGAAAATCATTTTTTTTTTCAAATAGATTTTTAAAAATATTTTTCTAAATGTTTTTCTCTTTCATCTTGACTCAAAAAAAGTCATTCCCTTTGATGTCAAGCCGGTCGAGCGCTTCATTCTCCACCATGTCTACAATGTGCCCACAGACAGTCTTCTTATTCACATTAGAATCGTTTTCTGATACACCAACCATTTTGGTGTGCATTACATAATACATATAATATTATAATACTTAGAATATATTATTATAACACGGAATATTATATTTTAGCACTTTTCAGGGAAAATTTGTAGAATTTTGATGAGGTGATATACCGTAGAGCATAAGACTGTAAGTAGTATACAAGGGGCAAGTAGATAGATTAGCCCCCCACTGCGCATGCGCGAGAACCTGTTTTGACGTCACAGCGACCTGTTTTGGGGGGTATTGGGGTGTGTGCGCATGCGTGATGAGGAGGCGTGGCCTATGAGTGAAGTGTGAGGTGTGTGGTTTCAAAATGGCGGCTTGTTTGTGTGTGTAGTGGGTGGTGTGTTTCAAAATGGCGGCTTGTTTGTGTGTGTTGTGGGTGGTGTGTTTCAAAATGGCGGCTTGTAGTTGTGTGTTATGGGTGGTGGGTTTCAAAATGGTGGACAACTTCACACCCAGTGCACTGACTGACCTTACCTCCACGAAAAAAAAAGTTCCGGCAAAAAAAAAAAAAAAAAATGTATTCATGCGCGGTGATGCGGTTTGGCCGTGGTTTTGGTGGTGATTCGGTCTCGGGAAAAAGCTTCCGCGGAGAAAAAGTAGTCCCTAGATAAAATGGTCCGATTGGGTCGAGTGAGGTATCAAAGTGAAGCTTATGTAAAGGGGCATCTAATGGGCTGGGTGTGTGGTTGAACTATCGGCCTTCTGCGCATGCGCGGTGGTCGAAGGGTATGAAAATAGCCGTGTTGGAGCTAGGGAAGCCCCTAAGGGTCCGATGGGGTCGAGTGAGGTATCAAAGTGAAGCTTATGTGAAGGGGCATCTAATGGGCTGGGTGTGGGGTTGAACTATCGGCATTCTGCGCATGCGCAGTGGCCGAAGGGTATGGAAATAGACGTTTTGGAGCTAGGGGAGTCCCTAATGGGCCAATGGAGTCGGAGGAGGTATCAAAGTGAAGCATTCGTGAAGGGGCATCTGATGGACTGGGCGTGGGGTTGAAATATCGGCATTCTGCGCATGCGCGGTGACCCAAGGGTATGGAAATAGACGTTTTGGAGCTAGGGGAGCCCTAATGGTCCAATGGGGTTGAGTGAGGTATCAAAGTGAAGCATTCGTGAAGGGGCATCTGATGGACTGGGCGTGGGGTTGAAATATCGGCATTCTGCGCATGCGCGGTGACCCAAGGGTATGGAAATAGACGTTTTGGAGCTAGGGGAGCCCCCAATGGTCCAATGGGGTCGAGTGAGGTATCAAAGTGAAGCATTCGTGAAGGGGCATCTGATGGACTGGATGTGGGGTTGAAATATCGGCATTCTGCGCATGCGCGGTGGCCAAAGGGTATGAAAATAGACGTTTTGGAGCTAGGGGAGCCTCTAATGGTCCAATGGGGTCGAGTGAGGTATCAAAGTGAAGCATTCGTGAAGGGGCATCTGATGGGCTGGGTGTGGGGTTGAAATATCGGCATTCTGCGCATGCGCGGTGGTCCAAGGGTATGGAAATAGCGGTTTTGGAGCTAGGGGAGTCCCTAATGGGCCAATGGAGTCGTATGAGGTATCAAAGTGAAGCATTCGTGAAGAAGCATCTGATGGACTGGGCGTGGGGTTGAAATATCGGCTTTCTGCGCATGCGCGGTGACCCAAGGGTATGGAAATAGACGTTTTGGAGCTAGGGGAGCCCCTAGTGGCCCGATGGGATCGAGTGAGGTATCAAAGTGAAGCTTAGGTGAAGGGGCATCTAATGGACTGGGTGGGGGGTTGAATTAGGGTGATTCTGCGCATGCGCGGTGGCCCAAGGGTATGGAAATAGACGTTTTGGCATCTAGGGGAGCCCCTAATGGTCGAATGGGGTCGAGTGAGGTATCAACGGGAAGCCTAGGTGAAGGGTTATTTGATGGCTGGGTGGGTGCATGTAAAATTTTTCCTGAAAAAAAAAAATACGGAACACGGACTTTATCGAAAAACCTGAGAAAATGCCTATATGGGGTATATAGGTCGCCGGGCTTAACGGGGCTTGCCTATCAATAGAGTTATCTCCCCCTAGTTCCAGGGTGGGTGTATGTAAAAATTTTCCTGAAAAAATACGGAATACGGACTTTATCCTAAATTACGGGAAAATGCCTACATGGGGTATGGGAGGTATAGGACCATCCTGGGAAACGTACTTCTATACATTTGCGGTAGGGTTGTGGGGTCTCGTTTTACTCGTCTCGTCATTTAGAACATGATAGGAAGTGTCCCCGTGCGAATCGGTGAAATTTTTGAAAAAAGTCACCGAACCCCATATAGTCCCATACTGAGGGTATAGGATCAATGTTTGTCCCCTGGGAAACGTACTTCTATACATTTGCGGTAGGGTTGTGGGGTCTCGTTTTACTCGTCTCGTCAAGACAAACATGATAGGAAGTGTCCCGGCACGAAACGGTGAAATTTTTGAAAAAGTACGATATAGCCCCATATAGTCCCATACTGGGAGTATAGGATCAATGTTTGTCCCCCTGGGAAACCTACTTCTATACATTTGCGGTAGGGTTGTTTGGATTTGTTTTTCACGGTTCGAATGGGTCTTGTGAGGTATCCATGTGAAGCCTATGTGAGGGAGCCGCTGATGGCGTGGGTGTGGGGTTGAAATATCGTCATTCTGCGCATGCGCAGCCTGGCCGTAGTATGGAAATAGACGTTTTGGGGGTCTAGCCGAGCCCCTTATGGGCCTATTGGGTCGAGTGAGGTATCCATGTGAAGCCTAGGTGAGGGGGCTAGACTAGGGTGTCGTTTCCATTCTGCTGCGCAGGTCACGTGGGTTGTGACAGTGACGTCAAGCTCAACGCTTCAACGCCCTGGTGAATTAGCCCAAAAGGTCTGATTTTCATGGAATTGTCATTAATTCATTGGAAATGCAGTGACGCCCGTCAACGCTCGTAGTTACGCCTTAACGCTCTAGCATAGCGCCTTGACGCCATGATATAGACCGGAGAGAGAAAAGAACAACAACAAGGATGACACATGAGAGAACAACAACAACAACGTTTTTTTTTCATATAGTTTATTTTCCCCTCCATCATAACATACCCACGCTGGGGGAGCCGCGTTGGGTATGTTTACAATTCAAGAAAGACTCTTGTCCAATCAGAGACCGCCATTTGCATCTGTCCTATTCGTTCCTGTCCGTTAGATGTATTCTTGTCCAATCAGAAGTCGCCATTTCAGAGAGTTCCTTCTTCGGTCATGTTCATTCTGAACCGTTTATTCTAATCATCGTCGGACAGCCCTGGATATTCTTCGGGCAGCATGTCCTGAAACAGTTGTTTGCGCATTCTGATCGCATTTTCCAGGGCCTCTGTGGGTGGTAGCCCCATAGTCTCTTCCAAGTGACGTTTGGTCTTCATGATGGACCTGTGCGTGGGGTCGCCTTTCATTTCAAGCGGTAGTAAGGTATACTGTTCATAGATCGCCATGGCTGTTTTCCTGATGCGGGGGCGCATTTGGGTGTACGTCTGTTGCAAATTATCCTCTCCGGCGTCCTCGATCGCTTCAGCGTGAGTATTGATAGCTGCTGTCACAATACGATCCCAGAAGGTAGGTTCTGCCTCACTTTCCTGGGATGTAGGCTGACTCTCTGAAGTCAAGCTCTCCATATCAGTAGATATACTGTCAGCAATCTTGGATTCGGTATCAGTCGATGCACTCTCATCAATCTCTGTATCAGTATCTGCCTCAACGGGCTCCTCGGCGTCTTCAATCCCATGCATATTTTTCTGGTGTCGCATCATATCGTAATGTCTGGTGAACGTGCGTTCACACTCAGAACAAGTATAAGCCATGTTGACGGTTGAACGTCGACTGTGCGTGTTTTGAGAATACGCTCGCTTTTATAGACAGTAACGGTCATCAACGCTTAGCTCAACGCTTCAACGCCCTGGTGAATTAGCTCAGAAGCTCTGATTTCATGGAATTGACATCAATTCATCGAAATGCAGTGACGCCCGTCAACGCCCTTCGTTACGCCTTAACGCTCGTCTCAACGCTTTAACACACTTTCTTAACGCTTTAACGACGTTTAATGATGCGTTCGAACAAATGTTTCTTTTGTGCTATTGCTCTGACATACGCCGCTTTCCAGTTCATGCCCGAGGTTTTCAACATCGACGCTGTTCTTTCAATTTCCATATGGACTGGGTCCTTATCCAACACTTTCATATGGGTCAGTAAGTCGACATACTGCTGACGTAAAGCCCGTCATAGTCTGGGTGCCAATCTGTTATGGGCTAAAATTGCAGCTTCCTCTTTCGAATACCCTTTGCGTTGAAACTTGTTTCCTGTGGCCTCCAAAATCTCGCCCATCTCGGCGTCCATACTTTCTTTGAACAAATCCTTCCATAGCCTCGAGTTCACATTATGTTCTTCAACCTCGGGTTGGGCCTTCACCGTTGGGTGATATTCCGGGACTGGTGATATGAAGAAGGCCCGCTGTACGGGGGTGGGTTGCTGCTTCACCAAATGTGGACTCGGTGGATGGTGTAGGGGCTGTGGTGATCCCTCGCCGGGTAGCAGATGGGTCATCAGCCGGCGATCTTCGGGGGTATGGGCTTTTAAATCTACGAACAAGTAGCCGTACGGACGACTTGTCGCTTCTTGAAACGCCTGCATGAAATGGTCGATGTTCCGAGGATAAATTCGACTACCAAACACACGAATTTGTGCTCTGTCGATGGGGTTGGAGAACAACACAAAGTATTGGCAGTTCAAGGCAATATCACTGGACGCCTTCCCTTGAGGAAAGAGATTCTGGGTCAAATAGATGACGGACAGATTGCGATGATGGGACCCTTTGGTGAACAGGTCGGCGATTTTCGAATTGTCCTTGGCCGCACTCATCAGATCATCTAGCACTACCACGTTGGTCTGCTCGGGGTCAAAGTAATACGGTTCGTCTATGTCGTGAGGAATCCCTGGGACGAAACTCACAATCTGTAATCGCGTAGTTTCGTAGGCGGGCTGCCATTGGCTATAACACCAAACAACACGTGTCGGAGCTGGGATTGCCACACCTTCCTCTAAGAACTTCATTACCCAGGACGTCTTTCCACATGCCGTAGGGCCGCTCACCGTCATCGTGTAGGGATGCTCTACTGCACTTGCTGGGCCTATAGCGGGACTCGGTGGTGTCTCTTGGTTGTGTTTGCCTTGAATGTGCCTGACCATACTATCGCGACGAGAGAAGGTTCTCTGACAGAACGTACACGTACACGACATGTTGATCTGTCGACCAATACATAAGGACTGATGAGGGACACATGTTCATTCTTATATGTAGACACCACCACCACACACTACCACACACACACACACACACACACACACACACACACCACCACCACCACCACCACCACCGCCACCACCGGGCGTTGACGGGCGTCAACGCCCGGTGGTGGTGGTGGTGGGAACTTCCGTGTGGCAGAGCTCTTGGATCGGAGCTCTTGGAGCTCAAAGCCTGTGGAGCTCAGATCTCGGAAGTGACATTTGCATACGACCTGTGTGAGGTCACTTCCGCTTCCGTTCACATGACCGGAACTGACCTTTGACCCCGGCGCGCAAAGGTTTCCACCGCGGTGGAAACCTTTACACCGCGCGCGCCGGGGTCAACGGTCAGTTCCGGTCACGTGAACGGAAGCGGAAGTGACCTCACAGAGGTATGCAAATGTCACTTCCGAGATCTGAGCTCCACAGGCTTTGAGCTCCAAGAGCTCCGATCCAAGAGCTCTGCCACACGGGAGTTCCCACCACCACCACCACCGGGCGTTGACGCCCGTCAACGCCCGCTGGTGGCGGTGGTGGTGGTGGTGGTGTGTGTGTGTGTGTGTGTGTGGTAGTGTGTGGTGGTGGTGTTGGTGTTGGTGGTGGTGTCTGTACATATAAGAATGACCATGTGTCCCTCATCAGTCCTTATGTATTGGTCGACAGATCAACATGTCGTGTACGTGTACGTTCTGTCAGAGAACCTTCTCTCGCAATAGTATGCTCAGGCACATCCAAGGCAAACACAACCAAGAGACACCGCCGAGTCCCGCTATAGGTCCAACAAGTGCAGTAGAGCATCCCTATACAATGACGGTGAGCGGCCCTACGGCATGTGGAAAGACGTCCTGGGTAATGAAGTTCTTAGAGGAAGGTGTGGCAACCGCATCTCCGACACGTGTTGTTTGGTGCTATAACCAATGGCAGCCCGCCTATGAAACTACGCGATTACAGAATGTGAGTTTCGTCCCAGGGATTCCTCATGACATAGACGAACCGTATTACTTTGACCCCGAGCAGACCAACGTGGTAGTGCTAGATGATCTGATGAGTGCGGCGAAGGACAATTCGAAAATCGCCGACCTGTTCACCAAAGGGTCCCATCATCGCAATCTGTCCGTCATCTATTTGACCCAGAATCTCTTTCCTCAAGGGAAGGCGTCCAGAGATATTGCCTTGAACTGCCAATACTTTTGTGTTGTTCTCCAACCCCATCGACAGAGCACAAATTCGTGTGTTTGGTAGTCGAATTTATCCTCAGAACATCGACCATTTCATGCAGGCGTTTCAAGAAGCGATAAGTCGTCCGTA
>JAVTVY010043833.1:0-19885 GCA_036873755.1 Hanleya hanleyi
ACAGAACCTCCTTGCATTTCATATAAGTACACTAAATCTATAGCCACCGAAATATTCAATTACTCCAATGCTGTCCAGGAGTTTGACTGGAACTTATACACGTCAGGAGGCTATAGTTGTGATTGTGAATCGTCCAACTTTATCTATACACCATGCAAACATATTGTGACTGGTGACCTTGATGTGGTGAGTGATAAGGATCTGAAATTACTCCTGATGAAGGGACCTAAATATAGAGAGTCAAGAAGAATAAATCTGAAGGCCAACCAGAAGATAGTCCTGTCTGCATTGGAACAGTACGTTATTGATTGGTCTAAGCGAGAAAAAGTTGAACCTACAGTACTCGCCGATTGGCTGGACCTCACCAAGAGCAAGGTCGTTGAAACAATCCGCCATATTGACAGAAGTACTCTTCCCCAAGCAAAACAAGTTCTGAGAAACCTCAATTCGCAAGAAGTTCTAGCAAATCTCCAGAGTAAATTCGTCATAGTCCCGGCAGACAAAGCTCCGAATAATGTAATATTCATATGTAAATATTACTATTACCAGGTGCTGGTTAAAGAATTGAGTGTAGACATATCTTCATCAAATACGTCTACTTACTCCCAAACTGCATTTACTCTGGAAGATTTATTTAACAATCACACAAAGTTTCTCAGGGAAAGAGGTATTTGTCTTCCAACCAATCATAACGACATACCAAAAATATACTGGACTCCCAAAATGCATAAATCACCATACAAAGCTAGATTCATAGCTGGTTCTAGAAGCTGCACCACCAAGCTTCTTTCAACCCTATTGACGAGGGCCCTTCAGGAGGTAAAAGCATTTTGGGAAAGGTATTGCGCCACTATTTCTAAGAACTCTGGCGTTGAATGTATGTGGATATTGAAAAACTCAAAATGTCTTACGGAAGAACTTGATGCTAAGGTCACATACCGTACAGACATGTATCCACATGGGATTTCTCGACTCTCTATACTACAATCCCTCATCAGGACCTTATTGACCGTATAAGTTCATTAATAGTATCTGTGTTCAAGAAAACCGATCGTAGATATATTAATGTCGGAAGCCATAAAGCATTCCTTATCTCGACTACATACAAGAGATATCATTCATGGGATGTTTCTTTGTTTATAGAGTTGCTTGAATTTCTCATTAAAAATATATATGTGAAATTTGGCAACACAATATATCAGCAGCATATAGGTATTCCAATGGGTACTAATTGTGCACCCCTGTTGGCTGACCTGTATCTGTTCTCTTATGAATATGACTATATGCTGGCGCTTTCAAAAACCCGATCCACTCAAAGCCCGTTCCTTCTCATTCACCAAACGCTATATAGACGATCTTCTCGCCGTGGATAATCGCTATATAAATGACGCAGTGAAGGATATATATCCACCTTCACTGGATTTGAAGGAAACTACAGATAGCCCTACAGGCACATCTTATTTAGATCTCTACCTCTATAAAGATAGTGCCACGGCACTGTAGCGCTCATCTGGCTATGACTGGAGAAAGTGGCTTCGAGAAATTTTTACTGAAGAACTGCAATAGATGAGTTTCTAACTTGCGTTGTCTCCCCTGAACAAAATGACAACATAGTCGATTTCACAGGAGGTCAAGCTGTAAATTCATGATTGTAATTGGAGGTTATGGAATAAAGGCAATTATACCAAAATATAATGTGTGATTGTCAGTAAGCTGTATAAGCAATAACCAGAACCAATTTTTATTATGTGATTGCAGTCGTTCGTCCGTCTGTCCACTTCGTGTCCGGACAGTACATGGGACAGTTTTAACCTGCGATTCCAATATTTTGTGGGTATATGCACCAGGGGGAGACATGTCGAGTACAAAATATGTGCGACTGGGTTGTTACGATGGCAATGAGATGTAACAGGACATTTTTCCAATGAAAGTAATCTCTGGTGAGGTATGGCCTAACCAAGACATACCCCCATCTGTCTGCGAAGATGTAAAAGATAGTGCCACGGCACTGTAGGTCATCTGTCTGTAACTGGAAAAAGTAGCTGTGAGAAATTTTTACTAAAGAACTGCAATAGATGAGTTTCTAACTTGTGTTGTCCACCCTGAACACTATAAAATGATCCATGCAGTTATTTCCTGAGATTTTATGATAAAGTTTCATGGGAAATTCAAGATGCAGCAATATTGGATTTTCGAAATGAACCAAAAAAAGGTATCTTGCACAACTGGATCACAAGGGGAACCTGTGTATCAACATCCATGCAGTAATATCCTAAGAATTTACAATAACAAAATTTCATGGGGAAATCCAAGATGGCCACCTGGTGGCCATATTGAATTTTTCAATCAGACCATATATGGTATCCTGCACAACTAGACCCCAAGGGCAACCTCTGTACCAAATTTGAGAAAGATCCATGCAGTAGTTCCTGAGAAATCACGATAACAATGTTTCATCTGGAAATCCAAGATGGCCGTCTGGTGGCCATATTGGATTTTTCAATCAGACTACAAATTGTATCTTGCGCAACTAGACCCCGAGGGGAACCTCTAGATCTGTACCAAATTTGAGAACGATCCATGCAGTAGTTCCTGAGAAATCGCGATAATGTTTCATCTGGAAATCCAAGATGGCCACCTGGTGGTCATATTGGATTTTTCAATCAGACCGCAAATTGTATCTTGCGCAACTAGACCCCAAGGGGAACCTGCGTATCAAATTTGAGAAAGATCCATGCGGCTCTTCCTGATAAATCACGATAACGAAGTTTCATAGGGAAATCCAAGATGGCCGCCTGGTGGCCATATTGGATGTTCGAATCAGAGCAGAAAAGGTATCTTGCACAACTAGACCCCAAAGAGGAACCTGTGTACCAAATTTGAGAAAGATCCATGCAGTAGTTAACGAAAAATAATGATGACAAGACTTCACTGGCAAATTCAAGATGGCCGCCTTGTGGCCATATTGGATTTTTCAATCAGACCACAAATTGTATCTTGCACAACTAGACCCCAAGGGGAACCTCTGTACCAAATTTGAGGAAGATCCATGCAGTACTTCCTGAGAAATCGAGATAACAATGTTTCATCTCGAAATCCAAGATGGCCGCCTGGTGGCCATATTGGATTTCTGAATCAGACCACAGAAGTATCTTGCACAACTAGACACTAAGGGGAACCTCTGTATCAAATTTGAGAAAGATCCATGCAGTACTTCCTCATAAATCACGATAACGAAGTTTCATAGGGAAATCCAAGATGGCTGCCTGGTGGCCATATTGGATGTCCGAATCAGAGCAGAAAAGGTATCTTGCACAAGTAGACCCCAAGGGGAACCGGTTTACCAAATTTGAGGAAGATCCACAAAGTAGTTCCTGAGAAATTGCAATAACAATGTTTCATGGGGAAATCCAAGATGGCCGCCTGGTGGCCATATTGGATTTGTGAATCAGACACAACAGGTATCTTGCACAACTAGACCCCAAGGGGAACCTGTGTACCAAATTTGAGAAAGATCTATGCAGTAGTTCCTGAGAAATCGCGATAACAATGTTTCAATGGCAAATTCAAGATGGCCGCCATGGCGGCCATATTTAAAATCGTATCGACACGGCATGAACAAATTCTGGTGTACTCATTGGGGGAACATGCATGCCAAGTTTCAGCTTAATCGGCCAAGCGGTTTCAGAGAAGAAGATGTTTACGGACGACGCACGACGCACGACGCACGACGGACGACGGACGACGGACAGTCAGGCCATGACATAAGCCCATCGGGCCTTCGGCCCAGATGAGCTAAAAATGAAGCGGGCATTCTCTCTCGTCGACTTTATGACAAAAGAGATGATTACAATTTCGATATCGTAAACTATCCCTTTCTGGATAGTAATATTCCAGTTGGACCTGCATATGGCGTATACATATCTCGCTTAGTAGCATTTGCTAGATCCTGTGTTAAATGTGATGATTTTAATCAACGTCACAAAACATTGTTGCAGAAACTTATAAAACAGGGCTATTCCACCAAGCGCCTCCACTCAAAGTTTCTCAAATTGGGCGATACATATCGCATGCTGATAGCAAAATACGAACGTAGCGTGCAAGATCTATGGCGCTACGTTTCGTAACATGTGTCTAATTCCGCTTAACCCGGGGCTAGGGGCCGTATGAGCCCATGTACTTCAAGATCCTCATGGTACTCATATGAACAGTCACAATCAAAGCGTGGCTGAGGTACATCATTCTTTAGATGACGACTTTACAACGAATATTATGGATTAAGAATACTGATCAGCGATACGGATTTGATATTTTTGGAACATCATGATGTCTTGCCGGCATCATTGAAAACTGTTGACCGCTTCTCTCTTGCGGGAAACAAGCCTATGTTTATGTATACTTTTGTCTTTTTGAATTTGGTGCTAATACTGTTATATGGAAATGGAATAGGTCTTTGGATTATGGACGCGGATATTCTCTAATGGACGACGGCTGGATTATGAATGACGGACTAGACGCTTGTAATTGGGTAGCATTCTATTGAAGCTATTATCGGGTAGAGCCAGACTGGCGTGAAACGCGTATACGCACTGAGGTGTAGTAGAGAAAGGGCACTTTCTGAGGCGCCTCTGTGCCTCTCAGTGGGCAACAATCCGCTGGGAACCAATATCAGCCCATGTAGACCTGGTTGATAGGGGTTTTCCATATTTTAGGGATAAAGTTCGTGATTCCGGATTTTATATTTTCAAGGTAAATCCTAATTTACATGCACTCACACATTACTTGATCGGCCTCGAGGAGCGCTTCACATGGGTACCCTCCATGACCCAGTACGCCCACCACTGGCACACTTCGACCTCAAAACGTCCACCCAAGTGCCCTTTTATCACAATTTTCTGCCCTCCCATGCGCGCCATAGCTCTACTGTCACTACACACCAGAACAGTCGGACTCTCCCCTACGGGTGCTTCAATATGACACCCGACACAACCCATTCGGACCACGGATGGTCCACCTCGACCCCAAAACATCTATTCAATTGCCCTCCTCCCACAATTCCCTGTCTGCGCATGCGCGCCATAGCCTTACTTCCACGACACAGCAGTCCATTCTGAGGCTCCCCCACGAATATTTCAATAGGACACCTCACACGAAGCGTGTCTACGGTCTTATTTAGGGGCAGATAACTCTTGCTGGGACGTCACGTGACCGGAGGTGACCCTTGACTCGGAATTGACCTTTGACCCGGAAATGACATTATACCCGGACATGACCTGACCCGAAAATCAAGTGACCGGAAGTGACGTCCCCGGATGTGACAACTCCGGGCGCGCAAAAAACGCTCGAAAATTTGCTCTTTATATACTACTAGCGACATTCAAGCACAATTTTGTCATTTATAATTTTGCATGTTTATCTCTTCGCCCACAGGACACGCATGCCCCGGAATTGTGCCCGTATGGGCAACTGATTAGTGACAATCAATGTCAGAACTACTTCCAAGCAGACGATCAAGTCACCGAATCGTTCATGTTGATCTACAATTTATTGTCGTTGGAAGATACCGTTATGGGGAATGGTTTGGCTCAATCGGCTGCCAGCGACTTCATTAATGGACATTTCTACGAACATTTTCTGCCTTATATAAGCGACATCGAGAAAATCTCGGCACACGTATGCTCTTGCAATAGCACGGGCGATGCTGGTTTGACAGAACAGGCATTTATCAAGATTTCTGTGGAAGCAACAGTATCTCACACCGGTCATAAGCTTTATCGAGCTTTGGATGCCGTCTTAGCGGATCCTTACATGTACATCTATAAGACTCGTCCAGGGGGAAGCGTCCGATTGAGGGGAAGGAGGCAGACCTTGCAGGGAGCGTGTGCTCCAGAAGCCGTGTACCACTATCACCGAAGCCCCACGGGAGAGCCAGTGTTGCAGTGTCCACAGATAGAGCTGGAGTCTGGGGAATACGAGTTTGTTGCCAATTCCAGTGCGATACGACTCTCGGCCAGTGGTGAAACATACGAAGCGGGTTCATACGAATATATCAATGGGAAGATTCGGATTTGCTCCACTTATAATAACTCCTATGTCGTCACAACCTCTTATTGGGTATTGGCAACTGCTCAAAATGCTCCCTTAGCTGTCAAAATTCTAACCTTCATCTGTCTTATCCTTTCGTGTGCGGCACTTCTGTTGTCCCTGATAACGTACGGTTTGTTCCGCAGTTTGCGGACCCTGCCCGGCAAGAATGCCATGAACATGATGGCCGCCCTGCTGATGTCACAGTTCGTATTCCTGTCTCTCTCGAACCAGACCGAATACCAGACGTTTTGTCTGATCGTTTCCATCTTTCATCATTACAGCTGGCTATGTGCTTTCTTCTGGATGAATGTTTGTGCTTTCCACACTTGGTACACTTTCGGTCACGTGACCAGCTCTATGAAGACCAAGGATCTTCAAACACAGAAGACTCACTACAGACTGTATGCGGCTTATGCTTATTTGATTCCTGCAGTTATTGTAGGATTCGCTACCTTATTTCAGTTTTGCGATTGCGTGAGCTTCGACGTGAGCTATGGTAAACAGCTGTGCTTCATTAGCGATCCTGTGGCGATTGGAATCAGCTTTGCTCTGCCTCTTGCTTTCGTTGTCTGCTGCAATAGCTCCTTTCTGGCACTGACGGCCTACAGTTTTTGTAAGATGGCCGACCATCCATCTCTCCAGGGCCTCAGTCAAAAGGACCAACTCAAGATTCATGTCAAGGTCAGCAGCCTGACAGGCATCGCCTGGATAACCGGTTTCCTTGCCGCCGCGACCGGTCAAGAATGGCTTTGGTACCCATTCACTGTAGCCAATGGTCTACAGGGGGTCTTCATATTCCTCTCGTTTGTCTGTAACAAACGCGTCTACCATCGATATCGCAATGTGGGACGGAATCTCATTAAGCAATGCTTCCCTACAACAAGCGATTCCTTAAGCACAATCCAGACCAGTGCAGGCCATGCTGCACTCAGAAATAAACGTTCCAGGTCTTTCACTAGCTCGAAACCGACTTGATCTGAGATGAACTGGCTTGCCGCGTGCGTATAAACCACCATCACCTTTGGTCGAATAGGCCCACCCTGGACATAGACAGTTTTATAAGTCATTTATGTGGAATCAGACAGTTCTCCTTTGGACAGTTTACGGCTGGTTTATGCTTCTTCTCCACCAAACATACATTTGTACATGAGTTATTAATATACCGTATGTTTGAGATTCATATTTTGCTACTAGTGGTATCCATAAGAAGGCCCTACTCACTTGAAGCATATGTAAACTGGCGACCGATGCATTCCGTTTATGTAGGTGTAGTGCAGCCAAGTATGGTGTTTATTTCTATAATCACCGAACCTACGTTGATTTAAGCAGTGCATCAGTTGTTATTTTGTGTTGTATGATTCCAATACGATACGTCATTTTGCTGCTTGCTATTTTGATATAAAATTCGATGTAGTTTTACATAGGAGAACAGCTGCAATAAAAGCGCGGCTGAGATAATAAGGCTACGTTCGAGAATCTACCGTATTCTCGAGTCTAAATGTTGGGTGTCGCGGGATGGTTTCCTGTAGATTGGAGCGATATGCAAGAGGTGGGAAAAATTGACGACGTCTGGCGACTAAAATGCAACCATATGACCCTACAGGAAAGTAAACCCCACCATTCAGACCCCGGAATACGGTGGGTTCTCGGACGTAGCTTTAGTATCTCAGCCGCGCTTTTATTGCAGCTGTTCATGTGGAGACTGAAGTATCCAAACGACCACTAGCACCGGCTTACGCAGAATTAGATAGGCTAGCTCTGGAGCTGTGATGACAGATCAGCTCAAACAACTCATCTGATGTTAATGAATGAGTCATATGGTTGCTTTTTAGTCGCCAGACATCGTCAATTTTTCCCACCTCTTGCATATCGCTCCAATTCAGTCTTACCACTGTAGAATAAACACATTCGAACAAGGTGCATCCGTTCTGGGACCGTTGGTTTCGCACCAGCGTTTTATTTGACACAGAAAAACTAATGTTCTCTCCTTGTGACGCTACAATACCGGTCTATCAGTTGGTCTCACCAACAGAAAAAAAAGAAATGAACGGACACGTGGCAGTGGCAGAACAATAAGGATTCAAATAAGGGGGCGATTTCTCTCTCCCAGGTCTACGATGTGTTCCATTGGTTCTTTTCCCGCTGCTCCGACTGACTGGATCCCTTCATCTTTTTGCGGGCGCTGAAACTGGCACTGATTGGCCTAAAACAACCTGGGTTAAATCCCCTTCGCTTTGTTGTATCAAATTCTCATTGAGAAGTTTTAAGGAATTGTTTCTTGGCATAATCCATCCCATAGTCTGGAGAAGCTTGAGAAACTTCCCTTTTGTACAGTCTGGAGGCTAAATTTGCTTAATTATGTGCTAATTTGCATACTCGGTGAAATATAGTAAAGCGTGGTATCAAACGAAAGCTCTCAAACTGTACCATAATTTAGCACAATACACTTCTCTTACCGACATGGTATACTTCTCCCGCCACAAATGTGGACAACAACTAAAGCTAAGGGAAAGAAATATCAAACTGTTACCTTACTGATCATTTAGAGCACAGCAGAAACAGCTAAAGTTAAACAAATAAGACTACAGATTTCGACGTGAGGGATCACCATGTATTCGCGAACATTTTTTTCATATTCGTTTATACAGAAAACTGAATGTCCTGTGCAGTTACATCTTTTGTGACCAACTTTGTACAATTATGCCAGCAACATTTCCGTTATCGATGATGTATACCTACGAGAATTGTGAAGGGTTTTCAGTCCTATGTGACGAAAACGCGGTATAGTAGTCCGATGAAGATTGATTTGTTGAAACTTTTGAGATTTCATATCACAGGACACAGGAGCGTCGATAAACTCTGCTGATGGGATCAGTAATTTTCCAGAGCTAATCAGTGGATGGTAACCCGGACATGCCACCGAAGTCGGCGTCCACTCTTAATGCATGACGTAAATAGATTCTTCACCTTGGATCTCCAACTGTGTGGTCGAACATAGAAAGCGCGTAGAAGGTTTTTATATATGAGAAGTACCCCATAACAACTCTCGATGAACTGACGTAACAATACCACTGCTCCGTCATATTAACAAAGCTGGATCTGATACGTAGCCACAAATCAGAGGACAGTAGGGCCTTCACGACGATTATCACTCATGAAGGAGCACTCCAATATACCAACATGCTGTATGGTCTCCCGTCCGCACAACCCCTACCAAATGATACTGTCATCAGTGTTGAGCACGTACGAAGGAACTGCCCATTTGTTTGATGGTATGGCCTTGCATGGGAAGGATCAATCATACTTCAATAGATATCTGAACGCATTCACCGCCAAATATGTTGAGTCAGAGTGTACTCGCTCGTGTGAGCATTATCACTTATCACAATTTTCGCGCGTACAGGTTATTTCTGTTCCTAGTACGATATTCAGTTTGATCGGAGTAAATAAACTTACTTTATTAAGTTGCTTGTTTTTAATCTGGGCATAATATTAGCGTCAGATCCGACATTCGGAAGTCAGCCATCGTCCAAAAAGTATTCCCGCGTGAGTAATCGAAATACCGTATTTAGTAAAAGAATACTAGCACCAAAAAAATGCAGACAAACTGCCTTTGTGAATGGTAAAATATTTCAAGAAAAAACGTTATGCGGATATAGCATGGGGAGTGATTACCGAAACTGTAGCTTCGGTAATTATTTCCTGCAAGAGAAAATCGGTCAACAATGTTCAATGGTGCCTGCAAGACATCGAGATTTTGGCATTGTCACATCCGTATCACTAACCTGCATTCTTAATCCAAATGGGTTTCCAAGTCGTTATCTAGAGTACATTGTATCTCAGTCACCCTGTTCAAATGAACGTCATGGATATTCTAGTTACACGATGTTCAAAAGCTTATCAAAAATTAATAGTTAACTCTGTATAAATTTCATTTTTGCAGCGTGTATAACAAACTGAACTCTACAAAATTAATACCATTACTCCATGATATTGATAATATATCACGCTTGAAATAGCTTAGTAATTCTCTTCATATAAAACTCCATTATA
Organism: Hanleya hanleyi; assembly: GCA_036873755.1. NCBI lineage: Eukaryota > Metazoa > Mollusca > Polyplacophora > Lepidopleurida > Hanleyidae > Hanleya > Hanleya hanleyi. Next base: position 10,141 of record JAVTVY010043833.1, read on the forward strand.
GTTGTTTTATGTACCTGGACTCAACCTCGCATTTAACATTCTACAATTTCATTAGGCATGGGATATAAGCGACACACCCTTTGTCCGCCTGTTATTATTAGGCATCCCTAGGGATGCCTTATGTGTTTGTCATTTTCTTGTTTCTTCTTCCTCTTCCGCTCACTTTTCGTTTCCGTTGGATAACTCTTGAATGCCTTTGTCAATCAACTTCAAATTTTGGGTGGACATGCCTAGGGTAAGACACCTATTGTTTTTCAGCGCTGTCCGAAACTGGGAACTGGGTTTTTATCGACAAATCTCGTTATATGCAGATTTTTCATTTGTTCAATCTTTTCCGTCGGATAGCTTCCGAATGCCTTCGTCAATCAACTTCTCATTTGTTGTTTATATTGCTCCTGTCTAGGGGAAGACACCTATTGTTTTTAAGCTCTGTCCGATACTCGATATTTGTGTTTTATATACATTTGTTATTAATGCATATGCAAATTTCCCTTTTGTTCGATCTTTTTTCTTCGGAGAGCTTCTGAATGCCTTCGTCAATCAACTTTAATGTGTTGTTCCTATTGCTTCTGTCTAGGGGAAGACACCTATTGTTTTTTAGCTCTGTCCGAAACTGGATATTTGTGTTTTATCTACACAGAAAAAAAATCCTTAAAAATTTAAGGAATATTCCCCGACTATTACACCAGCGGAATATTCCTCAACATAACTAAGGAATATTCTTTACCATGTTAAGGAATTTCCTTAACATGATACGGAATATTCCTTATTGAATTTTAAGGAATATTCCGCTGGTGTAATAGTCGGGGAATATTCCTTAAATTTTAAGGATTTTTTTTTCAGTGTACATTTTCTGTTATATGCAAACTTTCTATCTGGGCCATGCATACATGTATATGATAAAGTGGCTGTCTCTGTTTGGGTACCAATTCCATATTCTTATTTGCATAGATAGCACATCAGTGATTGGTTCACAGTTATGACAGTAGTATACAAAGCCCGAATTGGCGTAATAGCGCCTCACTGCGCATGCGCAGAACCTGGTGTGACGTCATAAGTGTAGGTTTTGTGGCGGTATTGGGGCGGTGTGCGCATGTGTGATGTGTGGGAGGTGGGTTGTACCCACCTCCCACATTTGTACCCACCTCCCACATGTGTGGGAGGTGGGTTGTACCCACCTCCCACATTTGTACCCACCTCCCACATGGCGGCAGTGGGAGGTGGGTACAAGATGGCCGCCATGTGGGAGGTGGGTACAAGATGGCCGTCATGTGGGATTGGCCGCCATGTGGGAGGTGGGTACAAGATGGCCGCCATGTGGGAGGTGGGTACAAGATGGCCGCCATATGCGCATGCGCAGAACCTGGTGTGACGTCATAAGTGTGTTTTGTGCGCATGCGTGATGTGTGGGAGGTGGGTACAAATGTGGGAGGTGGGTACAAATGTGGGAGGTGGGTACAAATGTGGGAGGTGGGTACAAATGTGGGAGGTGGGTACAACCCACCTCCCACAAATACAAATGTGGGAGGTGGGTACAAATGTGGGAGGTGGGTACAACCCACCTCCCACAAATGTGGGAGGTGGGTACAAATGTGGGAGGTGGGTACAACCCACCTCCCACACATCACGCATGCGCACACATCCAATACCGCCCCAATACCGCCCCATTTTTTACACTTATGACGTCACACGTGGCCGCGAGTGTGAGTGAGTGCAAGAATTTTACAGGTACATCTGACCATTGTATACAGGTGCCTTATACCATTGTATACAGGTACATCTGACCATTGTATACATGTGCCTTATACCATGGTATACAGGTGCCTTATACCATTGTATACAGGTGCCTTATAGTACCATTGTATACAGCAGAAATTGTCTTTGTAACGTCTTATTGTGACATCATGGCATTATTGTTGTTTTGTGACACTGTGGAACTGTAAAAATTCCATGAATGGAAAAGAATGATAAAACCCATTAGTGCATAATATTGCTGAAATAATGCCAACAGAAAACTCAGAGTCAATTTAAATATTTATTTGTATTGAGCAAATTACAAGAATTTCGAAGAGAAAAGAGCCGAAATAATGTCTGTCTGTCCTGGAAATCAGCTGATCAGCAATAAATCGACATCTCCGTGACCTTCAAGGAGATTTTGACATTAGGTTTTACCCGCTTTTATCACAAATCATTATAAAGAAATTGTCACACCCGGTGAACTCCACATCCTACCCTGCTAGTCTGGTGATAATAAAATTTAAAGATCACATGTCCAACACATACTCACATAATGAAAGCAAGAATCGAACTTGCGCACCCCTCGAGATGAAGGATACCGTCCATGTTTCATTTTTTTGAGGTGTACTGAAATGCTCTCTCTAATTTATGCCCCGGTATCTATTTTCACATCTAGGTTGAAGATTTATATAGCAGTGTAGCTTACCTGATAAAAGAAGTTTAGTCCAGATGTATACCTATATCCCATACTCCCGGACGTTTGATGCATATCTGGGGGGCTGTTTTTTTCCTAGGTGGGATATAACACACCATGCATTTGTATGCTAATCGAAATTCAGATATTTCCATCGGTAAATCCGGTGTCCAGTATACCACGTGGATGAAATTCAATTCAATTCAATGTATTGTACAAAACACCTTTACGCACTAAACTATGAAGCTAATGATTTTGGTCAGCGGCACATAGATGTTCCCTGGTTTGGTGTCCACATCCCAGCGGTTTTCTGTTTCTTGGCTTGTCACGCATTTTTTCGAAATTCACAGATATTTCCATCTACATATCAGCTGAGCTAACGGCCTCAATTGCCTGTTAGCTCTCTTGTTGCTCACGGTGAGCAAACGTTTCAAGAAATTGATTTCAGTTCCCGCATAACGTCTCCTTCAAGTCCATTTTGAAGAGTCGAGCGTATGAATCGAGTCAAAATAACATGCAATTCATTTGCCTGTCCGGTAAAACTGGTGAGTTGTTGGTTTGCGTTCGCCGCACACACACACACACTGAGGATTTGGCCTCGCGAGACGAAATTAGTTTAATATTTTTTCTCCCGCCTCGCGGTTCAGCCAATGAACTATTAGAAAAGCATATGTGTGTGCATATTAATAAAACCACGGGCGCCTAAAAAATGAACACATTTCATTACACTGTAGCGAATTGTTGCCATTGCACGTGTGAGTCAGTACGTTTTCATATCCACCTCAAATTGACACGGAGAATTTCATTGCCAGTAAAATTGTAAGTTTATTGCGGAAAGAATTGATATTGCATAAATTCCTGCGGGAAATAGGAAGTACACATATATAAAGAATATTGTCTTCACGTAAAAGTTTGTACATTTCAAAAAAAAAAATTTCAAAACAAAACAAAAAAAATGTGAAGTAAAACCCGTCCTTCGGATGGGAAAGTTGTTTTGAACTGTAAACAAAAATTTTATTTTGAGGTAGAGGGTCGAGTGAGGTATCATATTGAAGCTGACGTGAAATGCTTCACATTGATACCTCACTCGACCCCATTGCCCCACTAGGGGCGCCTCTAACCCAAAAAAGGATATTTTGAAGATTACGCATGCGCAGAATGCTGATAGTTCAACCCACACCCAGTCTATCAGATGCGCCTTCACGTCACCTTCAATTTGATACCTCACTCGACCCCATTGGACCATTAGGGACGCCTCTAACCTCAAAAGGCTATTTTGATGTTTTGATATTTTTCATATTATCTTCGCGCATGCGCAGAATTACCCTAATTCAAGCCCACACCCAGTCTATCAGATGCTCCTTCACGTCACCTTCAATTTAATACCTCACTCGACCCGATTGGTCCATTAGGGACGCCTCTAACCTCAAAAAGCCTATTTTGATGTTTTGATGTTTGAGATTTGATGTTTTGATGTTTGAGATGAAAAACATCAAAACATCAAAATAGCCTTTTTGAGGTTAGAGGCGTCCCTAATGGACCAATCGGGTCGAGTGAGGTATCAAATTGAAGGTGACGTGAAGGAGCATCTGATGGACTGGTGTGGGCTTGAACTATCAGCATTCTGCGCATGCGCAATCTTCAAAATATCCTTTTTTGAGTTAGAGGCGCCCCTAGTGGTCCAATGGAGACGAGTGAGGTATCAATGTGAAGCATTTCACGTCAGCTTCAATTTGATACCTCACTCGACCCACTACCTCTAAAATAAAAAAAAATTCATACACAAGGTGTTGATATCGATCTGCAAAATAGTCTTTTTGGAGTTAGGGGAGCCCCTAGTGGCCCGATGGAGCCGAGTGAGGTATCAATGTGAAGGTGAGATGAAGGGCCATCTGATGGACTGGTGTGGGTTGAACTATCAGCATTCTGCGCATGCGCGGTGGCCCGAGGGTATGAAAATAGCCGTTTTGGAGCTAGCGAAGCCAATAATGGTCCAATGGGGTCGAGTGAGGTATCAAAGTGAAGGTGACGTGAAGGAGCATCTGATAGACTGGACTAGCGGATTTGAAATAGCGTCATTCTGCTCATGCGCGGTGGCCCAAGGGTATGGAAATAGCCGTGTTGGGAGCTAGGGGAGTTACTACTGGTGCAATGAGATCGAGTGAGGTATCAAAGTGAAGCTTAGGTGAAGGGGCATCTGATAGACTGGACTAGCGGATTTGAAATAGCGTCATTCTGCGCATACGCGGTGGCCAAAGGGTATGAAAGTTTATTGAAGCTAGTGAGGTATCCATGTGAAGCCTAGGTGAGAGAGTTACACTAGGGTGTCGTATCCATTCTGTTGCGCAGGTCACGTGGGGTTGTGACGTCACTTCCGGGTTTTTCACTGAAATTACCTCCAAACATAGAAGAGTTCCTAATGTTTCCCCTTACACATCCGTATGTTCAACCGCCGGAGTGTTTTCCCGCCCCGCCCCGCCCCGGCCGCAGCGCGCGCGCGTTCTCCGGAAGTGCGCGTCATTCCCGGTAGTGCGCGCGCGCGCGCGCGGACGCGGGTCAAAAGGTGAAAGGGTGACCTCCAGGTCAGACGGTCCAATGTCCAATGGGACAATGTTGCGGCATCGCTATAGTCAGAGCTTGAGCACAAAAAGGGGATTCTACATGAACCTGGGAAAGATGGGCAGTTCCATGTGGACCAATCAGCGGTCGAGAAAAAGAGCCAATCAGCGGTCGAGAAAAGAACCAATCAGCGGTCGAACAATCAGCCAATCGAATTGGGGTACTCACGGTGTGCTTTCGCTGACGTCCGCGCCTACATCTGGGTTCTTGTACACCCGGGTAATGTTTTTCTGGACATGGATGGGTTACCTTTGGCTCCATTCTAGGCCACTGATTGGCTAATAGAACTTATAGTCATAATCTATACGTGTTGGGCGAGTCTCTTCACTCACCGTATACACGTACCTCAATGAAATGCCCGCTCCAAACCTAGACCAAAAAACACGTACTTGGTCTGTAGGCTGATTTCATTGGCTCTCTATTTTTTACTATAGTACTCTTGCATTCTAACCTTGATGGGTTACCTAGCACTGATAGTCATAATCGATACGTGTTGGACGAGTCTCTTCACTCACCGTATACACGTACCTCAATGAAATGCCCGCTCCAAACCTAGACCAAAAACACGTGCTTGGTCTGTGGGCTGATTTCATTGGCTCTCTATTTTTACTATAGTGCTCTTGCATTCTAAACTTGATGGGTTACATTTTGGTCCCATCCTACACCACTGATTTCAGTTTGACTGAATCTCCGCATTGAGCATTAATGCATCAGGAATAAAACACACAAGACAGGGTTTTTTGGTGAGATCTCATTTTTTTATTCATTGAACAACAACAACGTGAGAACAACCACGTGAGAACTCAAGCCCAGAACAAGGGGCTTGTCATTAACTGAAGCCCAGAACAAGGGGCTTGTCATTAACTGAAGCCCAGAACAAGGGGCTTGTCATTAACTGAAGCCCAGAACAGCGGGCGGATGTACATTGAAATAATTCAAGCCCAGAACGGGGCTTGTACATTGAAATGATGGGCGGCCCAGTCATAGACGAGTACATCGCGGTCCTCGGCCTGGGAGTACTCGTCAAACATCTGTACGATAGTAGATAAGGGTGTTCCCCGGCATCGATGGTACAGGTAAAACAAGCAATATTGTCCGCACACGCCACTGGTCAGGCTTTGCAACGTTTGACTGTTCCAACACCACGTCTCTGTGCCTTGATCCATGAAGTCTGTTAAATCGGGATGGAGGGGTGGCAGACCGTACAGGTCAAAGTATTCCCCCTGCTCTTCTGTCAAGTACACGGCCACCCAGTGTTCACCGGGTCGATCCATCGGGTCCGTGTTGAGAACGTAAGCAGCCGGATACATACGGTCTAATGGAAACACATCTCAGGCGAACACCCCTTGAAAGACCCTACGTGTCTCTGGGTCATTCTCCAGCACGGTGGTTATCTGGTCTGTATCCATGTTAGGTGGAGAAGTCACACAGGACGTTGCGCGCCTTGTCCACTTGAATGATGTTGTCAAACTCGGCGTAGCAGATCACATTGGCGGTGGTCGCCAGGGCTCGTGCAAAGTGGATTTCCAACCGTAAGTTGCCTTGCTTGGCCAGAGCCAGCTGATGGTCGTTCTCTAAGGTGGGGGTCAGATCGAAACAGAGCAACGTGTATCCGTTCGCGTAGTCCTCCCGACTGATCATATTCCCTTCGTCCTGGTTGATTTGACCGGTGGCTGTAAACAGGCTCTGATAGGCTCGAATGAAATTCCTCCGCCCAAAGTTCGGGGTTAAGGCCGTGGCTGGCACCTGTTGTCCATCCACATGCAGGACCACAAAATTGATGCCGAAATGTTTAAAGTCAAACGGATTCTCTGGGTAGGCTCCGCTGAAACTGGTATTTTCTACACAGGCCAGGATCAATCGCTTGGGTAGTTCCCCCAGGAACAGGTTTTCTTTGTTGGCGCCCATATTTCCAGCAGGCACAGAGAACACTTTGGTTTGTACACGTCGGATAGGGTACTGGGCTGGTTTTTGTTTCCAAGGCTTTCATGTGTCCCAATTGAACGGCTGGATTCGGTTTCACTTTTCGGACATACAGGACTGCGTCTTGGATGACAATCTTATAGTCCGCTACATGCCCTCTACGTTAGTGGCCATCAAGGCGAAGGTGGGAGGCGCCCGTATCAGTCGGATTTTGATGGGGATCTTGTTCAACAGGTACCGGTCTTGCATGAACATGTCTGCATGCAGTCGACCCATCATATCCACCGAGGCACTGTTCGCAGTGAAAGCCTTCCGTTTGTTATATCCCCCATTGTCCGCCGTGTCCATGTGCTCGGCCGTGTCCCTGTAGAATAAAGCGGTTGTCAGCTGAGATTTTTAGCCTCTCGGCCATACGACAACAGTGTCTCGATGTAGGCTCGATAGGGGTACGTGTTGGTGGAGTCACTGATGAGTTTGTCGCTGAGAAAAATATCCACCTGCTGAAACATCGGGTGCAGCCAGAGATTCGTCGGGCCCACCGTTGCTTGGTCAGCGATTCTGGTGCCAGCTCCATTGACCACCTTGGCTTTCACATACAAGTAGGTATGGGCTAAATCCACATAGGCCGTATCCGCATTACTGATAGTGAACTCGATGGGCCCGGTTTCGTTGATGCTGGAGAGCGGGAGATGCTCCACCCATAATCCTTGTTCGGCACTGGTTTGTGTGGGCGGCACGGTCCACAAATCAAATTCACTGTTGGTGGAGGGGCAGGACTCGGCGTGGATTAAGGACATGTTTTAAGAAAGATATCCCGGGTCTTCTTGGATGTGCGTCGTCGCTGGGTCGGTCGTCGACTGGTGCGTGGTCTCGGTGGGGCAGCTCTTTTATTCCCTACGGTGCGTTGTGCTTTGGCCACCAAGACGCCTCCCGCTTCTTTGGCCCGTCGTTTCAAGGCTTGTCGGGGTGCCGTACCCCCCAAGACATCACCGGCCACTTGCAGTCCACTGCGTACCGCTTGTTTGCCGATTGCTTTCACCCCACGCGTCACCAAGGGCAGGAACGTTTTCACAATGCTGCCAGTATGTTCCCCAGACCATGTCCTCGTTGCATGCGTGCACCGCTAAAGACCGGAAAGCCACCCCCGGCCTGTTGGGCATAATAGTCGGCATAGCTGCGTGCATCGCACTCGTAAGGTACTTTCATTATGCCAAGTGGGGAGCACGTGCTTGTCGAAAATGAAGTGTCAGCACCACTTTTCCTCGTTCGAATGCCACCGCTCGTCCCGTGTCATCTCTTATATCCACCGTGAGCGTGTTGATATCGGTATGTCGTACGGGCAGGTACATGATATGGTTGAAACTGTGGGTGACTTGATCGCCATACGTCTTTTTAATGGGGACCACCCGTAACAGAGGTGTGTTGATATAGCCCACGATGTGGTTGTCCACCACGTCCGAGTAGACGTAGAGTCCGTACATACCCGACTTCATATCCATCGGCATCTCGCCATGGTGTTGGGTGGGACCAGCGAACGCCTGTAGATCGAAACCCAGCATTTGCTGTAGTGTAGGACTAAGTTTCACATTCACGGTATCGGTGAGGGTAAGCTGTGCCTTGTCGTTGTGTACGTTGACATCGAAGAACACGTTTCTCTTGAAGCGCAAGGCTATCAGGCGTGCTGCACTATCCGTCACCCCCCGTAGCGCCTTATCATGCATCAGTCTTGACAGCCCATCCATGAACTCTTTGGGGGTATCGTATTGGCCTTCGGACAGGGTGAGTCGGGTGTTTTTGCCTTCGTAGGTCACCTCGTACCACACTTCATTGGCTCGCACGTTGTACCACGAGTAAGGGTATTGGATATCCACGAGGGCACATTCCCAGCGTCCAGGTAAATGTAACGGTTGTGGTAACTGGGTGACGTACTTGGCCACGGTATTGTCAGGAAACACATCCAGCGAACTGTTACTGGGTAGGGTCAGGTAAAACATGGCGACTGAGCTGTCCTGCTGCTGCTGTTGGTTTTAATAGGTCTTCCAGGCCTTGGGCGATTGTGTGCGGCGTCGTGTTCGTCGCGGTGACTTGCTACGTGTCACGGCTCTGGAGATGTGGGGTGTCTTGATCAAGGGTGTTTTTTATAGGCGCGAAAAGAAAGTGCCCGTTGTGGTGGTGTTTTGGGGGGTGACTCCGGTTCCCATTCGACTTCCCAAGAAGGTAGTGGGCCACTCGGTGATTGCTGGGTTTGCTGCATAAAGGCCCAGCGGTGGGGGTTCCCCACCAATTCCTGTGGTACATGCATGTCTTTCAAGCCTTGAGCGAAGGCCTCCCATCCTCGAGGATCGGTGTGCGATCTGCGTTGACGCATCAGATCATTCACTAAATCCGTCATGTGGGTGCCGGGGACCACCTGATTCTGTACCAGGAGTTTGCCTTTATCATTCCAAGTCATGTTAGGATTCTGTTTCATCCGTTGTAATACCAGGCCAGCTTGTTTCTTGAACGAGGCAGGTACACTCTTCAGCACTTCGTCTTCCACCCACTGTGGGGCTGTGGGAGCTACCTCACCCGGCTGTTGGAGCGGTGCTGAGGTCAGCGATCTGTCACGTGGTGGTGGTGGTGGTGGTGGTGGTGCTGCTGTTGCTGGGGTAGACAGGGTTTTGTATTGGGCCATGAACGTCATGTACCGTTGAAGCGTCTCATTGTACCGTTGTACTTTCTCACTGTCGCTTAACCCCGGTCTCTGTAAGATCTGTTGCATCTCTCCATCGA
>JAVTVY010043834.1:0-19983 GCA_036873755.1 Hanleya hanleyi
TGAACTCATCTGCAAATTGCCACACATCATAGACAGCTATGCGTGTATCCATCTCACAAGAAACCCAACGAGACTATACACTTGAGCGAAGTAAAATGTTGGTCCCCGTAGAATTATCGATTTGAAATCATCGGTGAAACACAAACGGATGACTTCAAAATACTCATACACATATACCTACACAGACTCCGCACGCAGAGAAAACATCGTTTTATTTCCACATCTAAATGTTTTCTTGCTCAGATAAAACATTTTTATCCATTACATGGATTATGCCCCAAATCATGATTTTATTAAATTGGAGCGATATGCAAGGGGCGGGAAAAGGCACTTAGAAATCGAAGTTTGCATTACATCTCCTTATAGTCTTATGGAAGTAAGGGCTAAGCGATGTTGCTTCCAATCACCACATTTAAAAAAATTATCTCCAATATTTTTGTCATAGGGCCACGCGATCTGTAGATCGACCAATGAGAATTTATTTCACAAATGGATTTGGAAAGATCAATCCCAGCGGCTAGATTTAACTTGAGTTTGTCTGAGCTAAACAAGTTATACGGACTTGGGATATATCCAGGAAATGCAAGACGGCGATGACTCTATGCGAGTAAACTTCAATGTAGCTCGAGACATCCCAACAGTGATAAATGCAGATCCTTGTCAATTACAGAGAGAGCTAGCCACCAGCTTCAGCAATGGTTCCATTAAATATCTGAAGAATCGTGTCGGTTCATTATCACTTTTTCTGATTTTAGGTCCAGATCAGTGGAAGGCTCAAGCATTCAACAGACAATCTCTCTTACAGAAGGAGGGAAACGATTATGGTTGAATTACAGCTGTCTACATAGGGACGCTATCTCAGTCGAAAGGAGGCGTTCGGTGTGAATGTATTTTTGTCTCAGTGTTTTACGTTTATAAAGCTTGAGAGAGAAAATGCTGAATTTTCACCAAAAAGAGATAAGATAATAAAATATTATACCAAAATAGGCATTTGTTTGTTTTTGCAATTTTTGGTGATATCCTTGAACATGTTGTAGGGAATTTCCTTCATATGAGGAATATGACACCTTTAACCAAAAACGCCCCAAAGATATCTAAATTCGGTTGGTTTGATCTAAAATGATACTTAAGAATCGTTTTGGTTAAAGGTGTCATATTTTCATAATATTTAAATATTTTCATAATATTTAAATATGTCAAAACGCTTGGAATGCTCTGTAAGGGCGTAGTTCACCGACATTCGGCACATGATCCTCCAGCTGAAAATTGTTACGGCTGTTTGACTGAATGGTTGTAGTGTCGGACTGCAGATTAAAGAAGCGCCAAGTTTTGGTTTCGAATCCCCAAATCGTTTTTTATTAAATTATTATTATTAGGTCTTTCCGTTACGAATGGAAAGACCTATTGTTATTCTACGGATTATTATTATTATTCTAACATATTCTGTCTACGCCCTACAGCCGAAACAGTTCGCACTACAGTTACAATAATTGTCACACTTATAGGTATGGGTCTGAAGTTTGGCGGGTGGGCTACACGTTTAACCTTGATCTTGACCTTTTGAGTTATAAACATGTAAAGTGAAAAATCATTTACGTTATATTGACCGAACGGCTGAGAAGACGTAGTTGAGATTAAGACTGTAAATCTTTGAAGATATTCCCAATAAAATGGTAGCATAAAATAAGTAGGTCAGTCAAGCAGTTTTCGAGTTCTCTCCCTTGGCGTTGTTTTCCGTATCTCCCGTGTACATTCAAAACTAAAGGATGTATCTGAAAGAAAGTTGAGAACGTTGATGGTTGGTAAGTCTTGCATATGGACATGCTGTAGTTATATTTTTGAATTATTACGTAACAACAAAAAGTAGTTATCTCCCTTTTAATGTTTTTAAAAGCCCGTTATTTTATAAGGAAATAAGCTACGGCATTGATTTTTCTATCATTAATGAACACTTCAGTGATCGAAAAGAATGTGACCTTAAATGTGACCTTTGACCTCCAGGAGCGTCTCTATATGAGTGCAAAGCTTAGGGGTCAACTCTTGAACGGTTTATGCGATCAACCTGAAAATAAGGTCACATAACCTACATGATGTCACAAGGTCAGAACTTGCAACTTGCAGGAATCTGTAATTTAACACATTTGTACCTCATAATACAGGTATGACGTCACCGAATTTTCATGTTGACTTTGGTTTCTGAGTTCTGGCATCTGGACAGTTTTGCGACTACAGTGCCATAACTCGAAAACTGTTGGAAATTCCAAATTGAAATTTGTACATCAATGTAGGTCATTATATGACGTAACAGAAGAACACTAGAATCCATAAAAAATACCAGGAAGATTAGAAGATAATTAGCAAATTTTGAAATCTACGCTTTATTCAAATTTTGTAAAAACCATTCGGCCAACCATGACTAGTTTTGGAGATATAACAAAAAACATTTCCCAGATTTCACGTATGGTATTTGCCTATTACCCGTCGGCTTAAACGTTTTCGGTATTAAGTGGGATGTAAAGAGCTAGTTGATTTCAACTATCCAATTATATAACGCACGATCAGTCTCGACGAGCTATTAAGTGGTTCGTCGTGGACGAGGCGTGAAGTCCTGCAAGTAACACAACACGCCAAATTAAAGCTTTCGATAGTTCCTCTTTCGACTGTACCAATCGAGTATCCGCGCGATCGCATTTAAATGCACGTCGTCTTACATGTGCATGATGAAAGAGGCTGCGAACCTTGATAAGCCTATGATGTATTATGCATCTTTAACAATGAAATGGAGGGTGTTCGATTATCAATACATCGGCATCGCATATGTAACACGACATGAATTTATTTTCAAACGCGGGAATACTTACATTGATGTCGCATTACATCAGCGATGTCAGATTGGAGATGGAATGCACGCCTGCACTCTCCTCAGACCTATAACTATAATGCCACCTACCTAGATACCGAGAATTTGATAAGTGATATTATCCACTCGTATCGTACAGTAAGGCCACTCAGAAATTTTTATAGTAGTCAGTGGTGTTTGCAACATGCACAGGGGTGCACGGAAGTCTATCAATATATTTAGAAACGAAGTAAACCTCCTGTATTGACGCAAATTAAACGAATATACAACGTTTAATTATCGGAGGGTGTTAAATTATCATTATATCGGCATCGCATTTGTAACACAACGTGAATTTAATTTCAAACGCGGGAATACTTACACTTATGTCGCGTTACAGGTGAAATCCAAGACTGAACTCTCCTCAGTCCTATACTTATAATGTCATCTACATAGATGACGGTACCGGGAATTTGATAAGTGATATGATCCTCCAGTATCATACAATAAGGTGACTCAGAATTGTTAATAGTACTCAGTGGTATCTGCAGCATGCACAGGTGTGCACGGAACTCTATCAATGTATTTAGAAACAAAGCAAGCTCCTGTATTGACACAATTGTTTTATACTTCTGCGTTCCTTTATATTCCGTAACAATGAAAGAATACATTTCATGGAAATGATGGCAAGACCGTGTTATTGTACTAACAATATCTAGTTATTATTATTATTCTCGTATTTTCCCCAATCTTGATTATGGGCTTTAAGTCCATAACATGAAATAAAGACACAAAATAAAAGGCATGAAATAAAGACACAAATAATCGCTTTATGTTATAATAATTCGCGAATATAGTTGCACACACGTAAACTCCACATGCACAACCACATCAATCGTCGTTATTTTTTCCCACCCCTTGCATATCGCTCCAAGTCTGTAGCTGAATATTGTGACGATCCAGAAGAACAAAGAAATAATTATTATCTATATACAATTTTACATGGGGGTATTTCGTCTTTTTCAAGTGATTAAGCTGTTGCCAATATGTTTTTGCAGTTACGGTTCGTAAATAGCTGGGTCGTTTATGAAGATATATAAGGGAACTGTATGAAAATGTGAACCAGAGTTTCCCATTAGACTGGCCTCGACGAACTGACAATGGTTTGGGGAATACCTGAGCATTACGTCACAGTATACCCGCCGGCTCGGAGCGAGACAATAGATCAAGAGAGAGCGATGCTGTGGAAACAAAACCCATCTAAAGTAAACCCCTCTCCTTTCCGATTGGTCTTCTGTGACGTGCCAAGTGGCAGATCGAAAGGGTTCCTTATGCTACCATGAAATCCCGGATCGTAGATCTAACGGAGGCCGTCATTACATAGCATTGATACTTGAAAACAGAAACTCGTAAAATATTACTAGCAAATTTCAATATACTGTTTCACAAGCTGTTATATCGTACTGAGATACAACACATATCACGAATCGTTAGATTCTTGGTATGTGCTTTAGAATAGGTTTACCAGAAGACTATTCTGTGAAGTCATGTGACGCAGTCATTATGTCGGCACCTCTTCCCACTTCCCTTATATGTGTTGTAATTTTCTCCTGTATATGGCGAGATTCTGCTGGTGGACGTTTCGTCCCCGAGGCCCGCCCCCTGTACAGACCTTTTGGTCTTTGATATATGTTGGTCTTTGTGGGAAGTTGATGCTGGGTCGACATCGGGCCTTACAGACTAGTCTTTTGTGTTAATTGGCGTCATTTACATCTGACGACGATACAGCTCACCAATCTCCAATGTACGAGCTGTCACAGCGAAACAGCTCACCAATTACCAGTATACGAGTTGTCAGAGCATTTCCATCATAGCTCTCTAGATTTGTATCTAATACCGCTTATGCCGGTGCTAGGGGCCGTGGGGTCATATCATCCAAGTTGCCACATGAACAGGTACAATAAAAGCGTACCTGAGATACAACACATATCACGAATCGTTAGATTCTTGGTATGTGCTTTAGAATAGGTTTACCAGAAGACTATTCTGTGAAGTCATGTGACGCAGTCAGTATGTCGGCACCTCTTCCCACTTCCCTTATATGTGTTGTAGTTGTTATACATGGGAAGGTTCTATTATCTCGCCCCCTATTTTCATAATCGAAATACGTGATATTTGGAACACGATTGACGACCGAATGGAAATATTGTCATCTTGGACATCTATGTCGAATCATATCAGTTAATTCCAGCAATTGAGGACTAAGATATATAAAAACTCTCTGTCAAACAGCATGCCATATTCATTATTCTGTGCACAGAAAATGCCAAGGGGCGACAAGCTGAATTGTACTACACGCTATTATATTCCAGCAATGATAAATTTTGATTAAAAGACATTCCCATGGTGATTATATGTATCTTCAGTAAAATGCACTGTCAAACTATATAATTTATTCACTACATGTTGACAATGTTTGTACACCTTGATCCGTCAGTTATATAAGCGGGAATACACAAGATGTGTTTACGTCAGATCTCGAGCCACATTTATGGAGAACTTCATTTGATCGTGTTTATACTATCAGCATACCCTCATTCTTTGACATTGCAAGGTCAGACTGGAGGGAGGGCAATAGAGATGATGGTTTATTGTCGTGCATCAGAATGGCATCGACCAAATTGCTTCCATCATCTCCGTGAACTACATGAAATGGCGAAAGTAAACTTACTGGATGACTCAAATTGCTCATATCTTCAGCAATGTATTTTGGATGAAAGAATATCTGGGATCGACACGGATTTGACGATAGGAATATCATGATGCCTTGTCCATATTACTGATAACTGATGACATTCACTTATTCATCTATTTGTTTTTGTTCTATTTATTGTTAATTATTTTTTTATGTTTTTAACTGTCGAGACTTATTTGGATATTTGCTATTTTAAATGCTTTTCCATCGTTTCTCTCTTACCTGGTTTTAATTCTTGGTCCGTCGGGCTGCCGAATATAGTAAGTATCTTGCGGATGTGTACTGTCATTTTTCCCCCTCAGAGTTATGGCATTTTATCCCGTCAATCAACAATTGCATCTCCCGAAAATATCGCAATTAACTTTTGCTGATATGCACTGTTAAGTTCTTTACGTGTTTCGATGATTTTCCATAGAGTTATGGTCTTTTATCCCTTTGTCAGTGAACCTTTTCTCGTCCAGTCTATATTTGTATTATTTTGTGATGGACACCTTTGAATCTTCCATGGAAGATGTTTAGGACGCCACAGGTGTGCTGTGTCAGGTTTTGTCGGGTTCGATGAGTTATGGCTGTTAGTTAACAATTTCTTTTCCGGATTATATCATGAATTGAAATGTACCGTTTTCAACTCAAATTATCATATATTAGGTTATACAGAAACATTTCTTGACAAGGACATACCTGATTCGCGTCTAAAGGTTGATGGCTATACCTGTAAGGGTTTTAGAAAAGACAGAGTTCACAGTGAAGGTGGTGGGGTTCTAATTTATATCGCAGACACTATATCTGCAACACGACGTGATGACTTAGAAATCTCCGAGCTGGAGAGCATTTGGTTAAAAGTCAAAAGTGATCATGAGAAACCTTTTTTGCTGTGCACACCTAAATCACTCTGCTTCTGGTATGAACAATTCGATGATGAGCTGGCAAAAGCATCCAATGAAAATAAGGAGATATTGATCCTGGGAGACTTGAATATTGATTACTTAATCCCAAATGAAATACCCAAAAAGGTGGCAAAATCTAACTCAAACTTATGACCTATCTCAGTTAGCAAAAGAACCAACTCGAGTCACGGGTAAGACAACTAGCTGTCTTGATCATTTCTATTCAAATATGTCCCCTAATATTGTAGAAATGGAAGTTTCGCCCTATGCCATAAGTGATCAGTATCCTACGTGTGTCACTAAATACAATCACACAAAACAACATAAAGAGACACATATACAAATAACATACCGAGATTTCAAAAACTTTAATGAAACTGATTTTTTACAGGACCCAGCTACAGTACCCTTTCAACAGGTAGAATGTGAAAGTGATCCGAAGGCAGCTTTAAGTATGTGGTACAGCGTATTTAATCATGCCATTGCAAGACATGCTCCTCTCAAAACTTAAAGTAAACAGATACAAACAACCTGAGTGGTATTCTGAAGAAAAAAAACATGCACGGCAAACTAGAGACAGGTTCCATAGGGAAAAAGATACTAAACGATACAGATACTGACGCAATAAAACTAAACTGTTAATACACCAAGCTAAATCTAATCTAGTGCAGACGGCTGTAGAAGATAAAATTAACTATAAATCAATTTGGGAAATGTTAAAAGAATTAGGTTCCAAGGCCATATCTTCCCATTTTCCAACAGTGATTGAAGACCCTAAAAGTGTCAGGCAGACCAATAACCCTCAAACTATTGCAAACATTCTGAATGATTACTTCATAAATGTGAATAAAAGTGTAACTCAGAATATGGAGGAGAATGATCTTTCAGAGCTGAAACAATTTGTCAGAAGTAAAATTACTGACGACAAAGAATCTGATGCAGATTTCATTCCTCAAACTGATGTTTTCAACAGCTTGATTAATCTGAACCCCCAAAAGTCAACAGGTCTTGATGAAGTGGGTCCCAGGCTCCTGAAACTATCAGCACCATTTATCTCCCAATCTCTCACCTATATATTTAACCAATCCATCGGTACCGGCATATTTCCTGAAGAACTTAAACACGCCAAAATTACCCCAACGCTCAAAAATGGACCAAAAACTCTTGCAAACAATTACAGGCCAATCTCTATATTACCCACCATTTCTAAAATTTAGAAAAACATGTTGCTGGTCAGTTGACAAGTTTCTTAAATGAAAACAATCTGTTTCATGAACTTCAGTCAGGTTTTCGCTCTAAACGCTCCTGCCAAACAGTGCTGACAAAAATTGTGGATGAATGGCTCTCTCAAATTGACCAAGAAAACATAACTGGTGTGATGTATATTGATCTCCGAAAAGCATTTGATCTTGTAAACCATAAATTGTTACTCAAGAAACTTGCTTGTTAAAATATAGTCAACAAGTCTCTGTCATGGATGGAAAGTTATCTTTCCTCAAGAAAACAAAAAGTATGTCTGGGAAGTGTGAAATCAGACTTCAAGGACATAAAATGTGGGTAGCCCAGGGCTCTATTCTAGGACCCCTGCTATTTTTTGATCTTCATTAATGACCTACCCCTACATGTCCAACAGTGCATCATAGACCTATTTGCAGATGACACAACCATTTCTACATCCTCTAAGGATTTAGTCGATGTGAAAAGGAAATTAAACAACGAAAGTGCCACAGTGTTACAATGCTGTAAAGACAATACTACGGCAGTAAACTTTGACAAGACTAAATGTATGAAAATAGGATCTCGACCAAAGTTGGCCAGGTTCAAGGAGGATCTTTCTATCCAATTTGACCAAAACAAAATTGAAAATGTTTCTGAACAAAAATTACTAGGTGTAATTATTGATGAAAAACTGTGCTGGGATAAACATGTCCAGAGACAGTGCCAGCTGATATCGAAACTGAGATTGTTGCAAAATATTAAGAAATATTTGCCTCATCATGCACGAATCCTGTACTATAATGCCTATGTTCTGCCTGTCATTGATTATTGCTGCTCAGTATGGGGATCTGCCTCCAGAGAGTCATTTGATTGTACCCTTTGCCTTCAGAAGCGAGCAGTCAGAATTATCCTTGATGCCCATTTTAATACACCAAGTCAGAAAATGTTTTAAAAATTGAACTGGATGACAATTGATGATAGAATAAAAATTCACAAATTCATACTTATGTACAAATGTCTACATGGCCTAGCACCAGATTATCTAGCTAAACAATTCACATCCACTTCATCAGTTAACCAGAAATCATTACGTTCCACGACCACCCAAAATCTTGTTCCATCCAAACCCAATACTGAAATATACAAACATGCTTTCAAATACTCTGGATTGACTCTCTGGAATCAGTTACCCCTGGATATAAAGAAATCATCCAACATAAATGTATTGAAAAAACGCATGGAAAGTTTCATTCTGTCAAAATATTTATAGTATGTACATGTCAATGTTTGAAATTCCATGACTTTATAACTGTAGTTATAGTGTATTCCCATGCCTGCACATAATGTATGCAGATGTGACTTAAGATCTGTACCACTCAGTTCTGCTGTATTTTTATATGTTCATATTTTCTCTGTCTCATCTCCATTTTACTTGATTTCATTTCCTTGTTTTTGTTTGTGTGTGAATGACGTGTGTAAGGGCGAGTGTGAGGGACTCAAGGAAGATTGGTTTTGTACTAATTGAATCCCCTCCGTAAATAAAGTCGGGCCTTACAGACTAGTCTTTTGTGTTAATTTCCGTCATTTACATCTGACGACGATACAGCTCACCAATCGTCAATGTTCGAGTTGTCACAGCGAAACAGCTCACCAATTAACAGTATGCGAGTTGTCAGAGCATTTCCATCATAGCTCTCTAGATTTGTATCTAATACCGCTTATGCCGATGCTAAGAGCCGTGTGGTCATATCATCCAAGTTTCCACATGAACAGGTACAATAAAAGCGTACCTGAGATACAACACATATCACGAATCGTTAGATTCTTGGTATGTGCTTTAGAATAGGTTTACCAGAAGACTATTCTGTGAAGTCATGTGACGCAGTCGGTATGTCGGCACCTCTTCCCACTTCCCTTATATGTGTTGTAATTTTCTCCTGTATATGGCGAGATTCTGCTGGTGGATGCTTCGTCCCCGAGGCCCGCCCCCTGTACAGACCTTTTGGTCTTTGATATATGTTGGCCTTTGTGGGAAGTTGATGCTGGGTCGACATCGGGCCTTACAGACTAGTCTTTTGTGTTAATTGCCGTCATTTACATCTGACGACGATACAGCTCACAAATCTCCAATGTACGAGTTGTCACAGCGAAACAGCTCACCAATTACCAGTATACAAGTTGTCAGAGCATTTCCATCATAGCTCTCTGGATTCTTATCTAATACCGCTTATGCCGGTGCTAGGGGTCGTGGGGTCATATCATCCAAGTTGCCACATGAACAGGTACAATAAAAGCGTACCTGAGATACAACACATATCACGAATCGTTAGATTCTTGGTATGTGCTTTAGAATAGGTTTACCAGAAGACTATTCTGTGAAGTCATGTGACGCAGTCAGTATGTCGGCACCTCTTCCCACTTCCCTTATATGTGTTGTAGTTGTTATACATGGGAAGGTTCTATTATCTCGCCCCCCATTTTCATAATCGAAATACGTGATATTTGGAACACGATTGACGACCGAATGGAAATATTGTCATCTTGGACATCTCTGTCGAATCATATCAGTTAATTCCAGCAATTGAGGACTAAGATATATAAAAACTCTCTGTCAAACAGCATGCCATATTCATTATTCTGTGCACAGAAAATGCCAAGGAGCGACAAGCTGAATTGTACTACACGCTATTATATTCCAGCAATGATAAATCTTGATTAAAAGACATTCCCATGGTGATTATATGTATCTTCAGTAAAATGCACTGTCAAACTATATAATTTATTCACTACATGTTGACAATGTTTGTACACCTTGATCCGTCAGTTATATAAGCGGGAATACACAAGATGTGTTTACGTCAGATCTCGAGCCACATTTATGGAGAACTTCATTTGATCGTGTTTATACTATCAGCATACCCTCATTCTTTGACATTGCAAGGTCAGACTGGAGGGAGGGCAATAGAGATGATGGTTTATTGTCGTGCATCAGAATGGCATCGACCAAATTGCTTCCATCATCTCCGTGAACTACATGAAATGGCGAAAGTAAACTTACTGGATGACTCAAATTGCTCATATCTTCAGCAATGTATTTTGGATGAAAGAATATCTGGGATCGACACGGATTTGACGATAGGAATATCATGATGCCTTGTCCATATTACTGATAACTGATGACATTCACTTATTCATCTATTTGTTTTTGTTCTATTTATTGTTAATTATTTTTTTATGTTTTTAACTGTCGAGATTTATTTGGATATTTGCTATTTTAAATGCTTTTCCATCGTTTCTCTCTTACCTGGTTTTAATTCTTGGTCCGTCGGGCTGCGGAAGATAGTAAGTATCTTGCGGATGTGTACTGTCATTTTTCCCCCTCAGAGTTATGGCATTTTATCCCGTCAATCAACAATTGCATCTCCCGAAAATATCGCAATTAACTTTTGCTGATATGCACTGTTAAGTTCTTTACGTGTTTCAATGATTTTCCATAGAGTTATGGTCCTTTATCCCGTCAGTGAACCTTTTCTCATCCAGTCGATATTTGTATTATTTTGTGATGGACACCTTCGAATCTTCCATGGAAGATGTTTAGGACGCCACAGGTGTGCTGTGTCAGGTTTTGTCTGGTTCGATGAGTTATGGCTGTTAGTTAACAATTTCTTTTCCGGATTATATCATGAATTGAAATGTACCGTTTTCAACTCAAATTATCATATATTAGGTTATACAAAAACATTTCTTGACAAGGACATACCTGATTCGCGTCTAAAGGTTGATGGCTATACCTGTAAGGGTTTGTAAGGGTTTTAGAAAAGACAGAGTTCACAGTGAAGGTGGTGGGGTTCTAATTTATATCGCAGACACTATATCTGCAACACGACGTGATGACTTAGAAATCTCCGAACTGGAGAGCATTTGGTTAAAAGTCAAAAGTGATCATGAGAAACCTTTTTTGCTGTGCACACCTAAATCACTCTGCTTCTGGTATGAACAATTCGATGAGGAGCTGGCAAAAGCATCCAATGAAAATAAGGAGATATTGATCCTGGGAGACTTGAATATTGATTACTTAATCCCAAATGAAATACCCAAAAAGGTGGCAAAATCTAACTCAAACTTATGACCTATCTCAGTTAGTAAAAGAACCAACTCGAGTCACGGGTAAGACAACTAGCTGTCTTGATCATTTCTATTCAAATATGTCCCCTAATATTGTAGAAATGGAAGTTTCGCCCTATGCCATAAGTGATCAGTATCCTACATGTGTCACTAAATACAATCACACAAAACAACATAAAGAGACACATATACAAATAACATACCGAGATTTCAAAAACTTTAATGAAACTGATTTTTTACAGGACCCAGCTACAGTACCCTTTCAACAGGTAGAATGTGAAAGTGATCCGAAGGCAGCTTTAAGTATGTGGCACAGCGTATTTAATCATGCCATTGCAAGACATGCTCCTCTCAAAACTTAAAGTAAACAGATACAAACAACCTGAGTGGTATTCTGAAGAAATAAAACATGCACGGCAAACTAGAGACAGGTTCCATAGGGAAAAAGATACTAAACGATACAGATACTGACGCAATAAAACTAAACTGTTAATACACCAAGCTAAATCTAATCTAGTGCAGACGGCTGTAGAAGATAAAATTAACTATAAATCAATTTGGGAAATGTTAAAAGAATTAGGTTCCAAGGCCACATCTTCCCATTTCCCAACAGTGATTGAAGACCCTAAAAGTGTCAGGCAGACCAATAACCCTCAAACTATTGCAAACATTCTGAATGATTACTTCATAAATGTGAATAAAAGTGTAACTCAGAATATGGAGGAGAATGATCTTTCAGAGCTGAAACAATTTGTCAGAAGTAAAATTACTGACGACAAAGAATTTGATGCAGATTTCATTCCTCAAACTGATGTTTTCAACAGCTTGATTAATCTGAACCCCCAAAAGTCAACAGGTCTTGATGAAGTGGGTCCCAGGCTCCTGAAACTATCAGCACCATTTATCTCCCAATCTCTCACCTATATATTTAACCAATCCATCGGTACCGGCATATTTCCTGAAGAACTTAAACACGCCAAAATTACCCCAACGCACAAAAATGGACCAAAAACCCCTGCAAACAATTACAGGCCAATCTCTATATTACCCACCATTTCTAAAATTTAGAAAAACATGTTGCTGGTCAGTTGACAAGTTTCTTAAATGAAAACAATCTGTTTCATGAACTTCAGTCAGGTTTTCGCTCTAAACGCTCCTGCCAAACAGTGCTGACAAAAATTGTGGATGAATGGCTCTCTCAAATTGACCAAGAAAACATAACTGGTGTGATGTATATTGATCTCCGAAAAGCATTTGATCTTGTAAACCATAAATTGTTACTCAAGAAACATGCTTGTTAAAATATAGTCAACAAGTCTCTGTCATGGATGGAAAGTTATCTTTCCTCAAGAAAACAAAAAGTATGTCTGGGAAGTGTGAAATCAGACTTCAAGGACATAAAATGTGGGTAGCCCAGGGCTCTATTCTAGGACCCCTGCTATTTTTTGATCTTCATTAATGACCTACCCCTACATGTCCAACAGTGCATCATAGACCTATTTGCAGATGACACAACCATTTCTACATCCTCTAAGGATTTAGTCGATGTGAAAAGGAAATTAAACAACGAAAGTGCCACAGTGTTACAATGCTGTAAAGACAATACTACGGCAGTAAACTTTGACAAGACTAAATGTATGAAAATAGGATCTCGACCAAAGTTGGCCAGGTTCAAGGAGGATCTTTCTATCCAATTTGACCAAAACAAAATTGAAAATGTTTCTGAACAAAAATTACTAGGTGTAATTATTGATGAAAAACTGTGCTGGGATAAACATGTCCAGAGACAGTGCCAGCTGATATCGAAACTGAGATTGTTGCAAAATATTAAGAAATATTTGCCTCATCATGCACGAATCCTGTACTATAATGCCTATGTTCTGCCTGTCATTGATTATTGCTGCTCAGTATGGGGATCTGCCTCCAGAGAGTCATTTGATTGTATCCTTTTCCTTCAGAAGCGAGCAGTCAGAATTATCCTTGATGCCCATTTTAATACACCAAGTCAGGAAATGTTTTAAAAATTGAACTGGATGACAATTGATGATGGAATAAAAATTCACAAATTCATACTTATGTACAAATGTCTACATGGCCTAGCACCAGATTATCTAGCTAAACAATTCACATCCACTTCATCAGTTAACCAGAAATCATTACGTTCCACGACCACCCAAAATCTTGTTCCATCCCAACCCAATACTGAAATATACAAACATGCTTTCAAATACTCTGGATTGACTCTCTGGAATCAGTTACCCCTGGATATAAAGAAATCAACCAACATAAATGTATTGAAAAAACGCATGGAAAGTTTCATTCTGTCAAAATATTTATAGTATGTACATGTCAATGTTTGAAATTCCATGACTTTATAACTGTAGTTATAGTGTATTCCCATGCCTGCACATAATGTATGCAGATGTGACTTAAGATCTGTACCACTCAGTTCTGCTGTATTTTTATATGTTCATATTTTCTCTGTCTCATCTCCATTTTACTTGATTTCATTTCCTTTTTTTTGTTTGTGTGTGAATGACGTGTGTAAGGGCGAGTGTGAGGGACTCAAGGAAGATTGGTTTTGTACTAATTGAATCCCCTCCGTAAATAAAGTCGGGCCTTACAGACTAGTCTTTTGTGTTAATTTCCGTCATTTACATCTGACGACGATACAGCTCACCAATCGTCAATGTTCGGGTTGTCACAGCGAAACAGCTCACCAATTAACAGTATGCGAGTTGTCAGAGCATTTCCATCATAGCTCTCTAGATTTGTATCTAATACCGCTTCTGCCGATGCTAAGAGCCGTGTGGTCATATCATCCAAGTTTCCACATGAACAGGTACAATAAAAGCGTACCTGAGATACAACACATATCACGAATCGTTAGATTCTTGGTATGTGCTTTAGAATAGGTTTACCAGAAGACTATTCTGTGAAGTCATGTGACGCAGTCAGTATGTCGGCACCTCTTCCCACTTCCCTTATATGTGTTGTAATTATTATTATTATATTGTTACTATCTTATAAACTTTGAAGTGTACAGGAGTTATCATTCATTAGTATCTCAGGCAGATTTATGGACCTTTACCCCGTCAGCCAACAATTTCTTGTCCGGTCCATATCGTGGTTACTGTGTTTAATATCGTGTAGATGTGCTTCCTCGGTTGTTTCACGCGTTTTGACTATTTTGTACAGAGTTATGATCGCTTATATTGTTAGTCAACAATGTATTGCTTGGCCCATTCATGAACAATTCCCGAATTATTCATGGACGACCGTCGCCTTTAGCATAGCGGTTGATTTTAAGCTATATATCATTTTTTGTAGACAACCCGAAGTTCCAAATTCTATCAAAAATAGCTAAGAATGGGCTTTTACACCAGTATGAAGTTTATGTAGTGCAATATCACATTATTTCCGGGAAAATTATTTTATGTTCTTCGTCAACAGAGATTAGAAATTCATTATCAACTGGATCCTTGACCCCTACATATATTCGGAGAAATTATCGATATATTTTGTATAATCATATGGAATTTAGTGGTAAACATGCAACATCTGCCCACCGACATTTCCTCATACACTCGGAGAAGACTAGTAACACGATAGTGTCTGTAGATACATTTGGCCTACAACTTCTACCTATCTAGTAATCGTGAACGGCGGAAGCATGTTAACTTGTTTACAATATAACCTTTTTGATTGTGTATATGTCGTATCGGGTGTCCTATTGTGCTGGAATAAATGGTTCATTCCAAGTTAAGGGTCCAATTCCTATAACATACTTTCCAGGTTCGAAAATCATTCCAATTTTTTTTCAAAATCAGTCCAGTAAAATTCGAAATCCAATATCTTTACCAAATTAAGTAACAAAATACCAATTTGAGTGTTTCGTTACTGAAATAAATAACACTGCTCTGACCGTGTTGGAGTTAGTTGTTGCCAATGTTTAATCATTTCCTAATTATTCATTTTTTACGATTTCATATGACCTGAATATGCAACATTTACGTATTTTTTGGTGATTACCTCTCTATCTTAGTTTTCATGCAAATAGACCACAAATTAATTGTATGCCTATAATTTTCTGTTTTGTATTACTCTCAGTTCTCATAGATTGCGGCCAATTAACTTAGTTAAACAGACTTTTGTGATGTTTAATTGATTTTAACTTGAGGTCCAATATGTCCATCATTCGGGAGCGAAAACGTGGGCCAAAACAAAGTCGAATTGTTTTCTTCCTGACTGCTTTTAATAATCTCTAACATTAATTCCAAATCTGGGAACAGGCCCGTTATTCAGAATTGCGTTTTGTTATTGTTAAATGAATCATTCTTTATCACAAATAGTAACGTAATAGTGATTGATCATGCAAATATCAAATTAAAATCAACTGGGAGCGACCATTTGATGAACATAGTGATAAACTAATATACCCTGATACGCATGTTTATATGATGATGACATTGCAAAGTAAACTACTTTTCGCACTTATTGTTAAAAAATAATATTGAAAATTCAGTAAATTTCTCATTTCTCAATTTATAACTCATTTGAGGGGCATATCTAGTAACTCGGAATGTTGTAGTTGTTTTTGGTGTTATTTGTTTCATGAGAAAAGTTGGAATGTCCAGGTATCAACAAATCAGAGAGAGAGAGAGAGAGAGAATTAAGGTTTAATGTCGCATTCAGCAATATTTCAGGTAAATAGCGACGATCAACAAAATTCCAAGTACTCAAGCCAATAACTTAGTAATCGGATTTTGTCATTGAGAACATTGATAAAGGTAATCTCTTTTGGGCTATACTTATTGATTTAAAGAAAGCCTTTGATCTTGTTGACCATGAACTCATCCTCCAGAAACTGACAATCTATGGAATACATAGTATAAGCCGGACTGGTTCAAATCATACACTCTTACCCCAGAAGGTGTAAATTACACCTCTACGGGGTGTAAATGGCTTGTCCCAGGGCTAACACCCTTTTGGGTGTGAATTAACACCCTCTCCAAAAGGTGTAAATTTACACCTTCTCGAAAAGGTGTTAAGTTACACCTTTTTTGCTCACATTACACCTTCCATGGGTGTTTATTCACACCTTCTGAATAAAATTTGCACCTCCCAGACAAATTTATGAGCATATTTTTGTTGGGAACCCAGCATCCCATGGGTGTTTATTTACACCTTTTGACAAGAACTAAACCTTCCAGTGGTGTTAATTTACACCTTCTCAACTGAATTACACCTTCTTTGGGTGTTAATTCACACCTTTTGGGCAAATTTGAATCATCTAGGGGTGCTAAAATACACCTTATTAGTAAGAATTACACCTTTTATTGGTGTTAATGTACACCTTTTGACCGCGATTACACCCTCTTGGGTGTTTATTTACACCTTTTGCCCAAAACTAAACCTTCTAGAGGTGCTAAAATACACCTTCTGGAGAATTACACCTTCAAAAGGTGTTAATTTACACCTTTTAGTGAGAATTAGTGGTGTTCGTACCATCCAGTAATGGCTCTTGGTTAAGGTACACAATAAGAACATTAACACAAAATATATGCATGATATATTTTATTAGGGAAATCACAAAACGCACATTTACATTGGTCATTTCATGTTAACCCTCCCTGATATCATAGTTCACTCTCAATCCCTGGCAGCACAAAGTTCAAATGATTAAAACTACAAGCATCCCAACCCAACCTAAATTGAGCACGTTATGTTCATGTAACTTATGCCTCCAACTTTCACCAACTCTCATGGAATACTTTTGTACATAACCTTCTGGGGTGCCTCAGCCTCAAAAACTCCCAGAGAGAGTAGGGTAAAACAGGTAACAAAAATGGCCATCAATAATTCCCCGCCTTTGAGCTGTGGAAGGGTCTGTTTGCTTTGCTTTTCGAGTGTCCAGGTGGCGTCTGTATCAAAGGCTGTCAGAGCAAAGTCCAATGGCTCGACCGAGAGTAGGTGTTCTGCTGCTAGGCCCCATCCTACAACCAGTAAGAACCACAGCTGATAAACTAATCCCACAATGTAAATGTTACTCATCACTTGATGCATTAAAGTTCCATTTTTGTTAACTGGGAATATACACAGAAACAAATTGTAAATATATGTTTTAAAATGTCAATCCCAACACAGTAGTCGGACCCGGGCACCCTCATTGATCCACCCTCATTACCTTCCGATACAGACCGATACCTAAGTATAATTGATTACGACTTTGAGAATACATAATTGGTACTTTGTGGGATTTTCTCATAAAAAACGATCGTTTATAGCGCAAACCGTATCGCATTTAGCTGCGCCCGTTACGTTAGGAAGCGCGTCGCACGGCCGAATCGCACGATCAATTCGCCCGCCAGACTCGCCCAGCGCCCCGACCTGCAGCTTCAAATTCTCCTGATATATATTACACATACTTGATATTATATGAGCATATTGAGCACAAATAAAGTTGAATGAAACAAGTGTTTCGGGTTTATTCGAATTATTTCAGTAAAATAACGTATCAATTCACAATGTTCATTGTTTAGATTTCTTTAACATTTCTTTCAAATTCTTCCTCCTTCTGTATGCAATTACTGGGTTTTCCCAGACTTTCGTTGTGTGTGATTCACATGATTTGATAAAATGTCAATATTTCAACAGGATTTTCCTTATATATTTTATCTCTGTGTGGTAGGTGGGAATGAAACGGATGGATCTTTTCTTCAGGTTTTTTACTTTCTTTTTTTCTTACTGTTACTGCCCGAACTGTGAAATAGAAATATGCCATTCTCCGCCCATAAATATAGATTTTTATTGCCTTCTGTCACTTCCTGTACCGTAATTTGTCATTTCGTGTCTGATAAATTTCATACAATATCGGGTCATATTAATAATAATACTAATATATTAATAATATTAATTATATTAATATTAATACTGGTATCACTGCTGCTCATGAAAAGCGAGCTCTTTGTTCCAATTCGTGGAATCTGTCAAAGTAGCTACTGCTCTTGCATAAACACACCGGCCGAACCGGTCCGCTGGGAGTGCATGGAAGGTGTTAGACACACAGGTGGGTGAATCGGCCGTGTGCCGCTCCCCGTAGGGCCTAGCGGGAAGCTGATTGCCACACCGTTTTACGCTTTCAACAGCTGTTTTCACAAGAAAATACCACAAGCTACCAATTATGTCTTCTAGAGGCCGTAATCTAGTCTAGGTCTGTCCTTTATAATTATCGGTCTCTTATTTAGTGCCACCCGTCGAACCCAGCTCATGTAACTGAATAAAAATTTACATTCTTTGGAAAAGAAACAAAACTACGGTAATCAGACTGTAAGAAAGTTGACTTACATAGTTGATCGTTCATGTTGAAAATGCATTTCCACGGTGTCACTTGGACCAGTGCCTGTGCTCTCCTGAAATGGGGAAAAATATTAATTTTTCAACTGCGATTTAAAGACGCACATAAGTAACTGGCTATATCCTGCGTAGTTTGCATAGAAACAGGGTGAATCAAATATACATGTATCCACATATTCATTGAATTGGAACGATTGATCACAGTGTAGCTACAAAACCAGAAGTGAATAATAATTATAAGACTTATTAAAATTAGCAAAGGTTCCGGTCAGATTTCAAAATACTAGGATATTTCATTAGTTCTGCCATAATTAATTATTATATTTTCATGGTCTGTGAATAACAGTGATTCACCCTCAAACAATGCTTTGTGGTACGAATACATTGGGTATCAATGGAGAACACGAATCGTTGATACCTTCTTATCAGTACGCTCTGGGACATTGTGAAATGCTCAATCTGTTGTCGTATGCTGTAATATCTGGATTTCGAACTTTCCCGGTATCTCATCGTGGTGCTCGATGTCCATGAACTCTTCAAAATCAGCATCATACAACTGGAAAATAAATAAATCACATTTAACTAAGTGGCAAACAATTTATCAGTCAATCTGTCTCATATAGCCACGAAAATAAGCCGTCATATACCCACGAAACTAAGTCGTAGGGGTTGAAGAGAACCTACAAGAACCGATCCTCCAGTCCAGCCCGGCTCTTCTTAAACATCATATAATTCTGGTTTCATATTAGTAAAATTATATGAGTAAATAGTAAGGGTAAATAATACCTAAAAATATCCCAAAC
>JAVTVY010043835.1:0-21292 GCA_036873755.1 Hanleya hanleyi
AAAGAAATTCTTTCACCATGTTCAAATCATAACGTCCCGAATTGAAACCTAGCACCGGTAACTGACCTAGATATTGTAGGAAGCGCACTTTCAATTTCTCCGCATACGGTTTCGGTAAAGGCACATCCTGCGACTGCAGAGGCTGCGACTGCAGGGGCTCGGGCTCGGACTCGGACTCGGACTCGGACTCTTCATCGTCACTAAACGCTACACCCGGTATAGGAATCCGATCGTCCAGCTGGTCCAGTACGTCCTGGAACTTGGCCACCAATAGTTCTGTACTAGCCGCACTGACTTGCTCTAAATACTCCATCATGCGGGTGATCAACTCATGGGATTCTCCCGTGGACACGAAACACACCGGAGCAGCGTCATAGCCAGGTACGTTGCTGGAAATACTGACACTCAGAGGAATATGGCGCTGCGTCCACTGCGTTTTCGCTGAAAACATGTCCATGGGCTCCAACAGGGCCTCAAAATCGTAACACGCCCGGTAGGGAAAATAACGATCCGCCTCTGGTATCATCACACCCTCATCGGCCAGTTCCTGGAAAATAGTAGGCGTATTATGATACACTCCACCCGGATATACTCGCTTGACACTGTTGTCACAGATTTTCTCGTGGCGATGTAAGTTGTAAGACTGTTTAAACACACGATGGCATTGGGCACAACTGAAAGACTGAGCGTACTGGCTCATATTGTAGATCAGCGAAAAATGACTCACGCCATTGTCGTCGAACACATTGACTTTCATCGTAGCAGCATACCGTTCTGTTGAACGACGAACCAATTCAGCCACAAATGTATCCTCCTCCTCGCATCGTAATCGGTATACAAAGATATTGATGTTGAACAGTGTTTCCACGTCATCCAAATTCTTGAACGGAACTCCACGGAAGTGCCGCTTATCCAAGTCTTGCTGCTGTAAATACTGTTCCCAATAGTCATTGGCCACTCTGTCACAACCCTGGGGGTCACACTCGTCCAGATGCACGGCCAAACACCGAAACAGACATTTCCGGTCTTTGTAGGGCCCATTTGCCCCACGCGTTAATGCATACAGGCCGTGTCGATGAAGCAACCACGGGGGTAGTAGTACAGGAGCACCGATAGGATGATCTCTCATTTTCGTGACGAAAAATGTGACGTTGGTCACCATTTCCAAAAGCCATTGGGTATTGGGGCGTTGCAACCGGGCCCATTCCAATGGATCCAACGTAGTCAATTGGTCGATGAGTGGCTCCAGAGAAATCGCATCCGTCACCGTGAACGGCTGATCAAACACATAGGTATTATTGCTGGGATAATAATACCGCACCTGATCCGTCGCCTTGTGCCGTAAAATGTACCCGAATGTCATATTCAACTTGAACGCTGTCACCTGATCTGTGAAAATGTTCTCGGCATAGGTAGACAGATACGTGAGGTCCTGCAGCCGAAAGTTATACAAGTCCAATAGACGACGGTCACGGTGAAAACAATGGCGTATGGTAGCCCAGTGTCGTTGATAAATGTCCCTGACACGCTCATCTTCAGGCAAGACTTCAACCGGAGGTGCTGCTGGGTCCCAGGGAAAATCTTCTCCACGTGTCATGCTTTCGTCTCATACAAGCGGATAGGCAAGCAGGCAGGCAGGCAGGCAGGCAGGCAGACAGGCTGGTCAGGTCAGTCAGGTAGGTAGTGCAATGTCCTAAAAATCGACTCCTTTTATACGTTTTTCTACATGCCGCCATCTTGCACCCACCACCCACCACCATCCACATGCCGCCATCTTGCACCCACCACCCACCACCATCCACATGCCGCCATCTTGCACCCACCACCCACCACCATCCACATGCCGCCACCATCCACATGCCGCCATCTTGCACCCACCACCCACCACCATCCACATGCCGCCATCTTGCACCCACCACCCACCACCATCCACATGCCATGCCATCTTGCACCCACCACCCACCACCATCCACATGCCGCCATCTTGCACCCACCACCCACCACCATCCACATGCCGCCATCTTGCACCCACCACCCACCACCATCCACATGCCGCCATCTTGCACCCACCACCCACCACCATCCACATGCCGCCATCTTGCACCCACCATCCACCACCATCCACATGCCGCCATCTTGCACCCACCACCCACCACCATCCACATGCCGCCATCTTGCACCCACCACCCACCACCATCCACATGCCGCTATCTTGCACCCACCACCCACCACCATCCACATGCCGCCATCTTGCACCCACCACCCACCACCAACCACATGCCGCCATCTTGCACCCACCATCCACCACCATCCACACACCCCACGTGACCACAATACTCGCTTCTGATTGGCTGACGCGTGACGTCACAAAGGTCATATGCAAATTTCTGAGGTCAATATGGCTCAATTGACTCTTTGTATACTACTTCAGCACCTCTTCCCACTTCCCTTATATGTGTTGTAATTTGTACCTGTATATGGCGAGATACAGCTCATCAATCCCCAGTGTACGAGTTGTCGCAGCGAAACAGCTCTCCAATTACCAATATACGAGTTGTCAGAGCATTTCCACCATAGCTCTCTAAATTTGTATCTAATACGGCTTATGCAGGTGCTAGGGGCCGTGTGGTCATACCAGCCAACTTGCCAAATGAACGGGTACAATAAAAGCGTACCTGAGATACAACACATATCACGAATCGTTAGATTGTTGGTATGTGCTTTAGAATTGGTTAACCGGAAGACTATACTGTGAAGTCATTTGGCTCTGTCAGTATGTCAGCACCTCTTCCCACTTCCCTTATATGTGTTGTAATTTGTACCTGTATATGGCGAGATACAGCTCACCAATCCCCAGTGTACGAGTTGTCGCAGCGAAACAGCTCTCCAATTACCAATATACGAGTTGTCAGAGCATTTCCATCATAGCTCTCTAAATTTGTATCTAATACGGCTTATGCAGGTGCTAGGGGCCGTGTGGTCATATCAGCCAAGTTGCCAAATGAACGGGTACAATAAAAGCGTACCTGAGATGCAACACATATCACGAATCGTTAGATTCTTGGTATGTGCTTTAGAATAGGTTAACCAGAAGACTATTCTGTGAAGTCATGTGGCTCTGTCAGTATATCGGTACCTCTTCCCATTTCCCTTATATGTGTTGTAATTGACACATGTAAACCGTAAAACTACTATAGAAATCCAGACTGCCATTTATAAATGTCGTTGATGCTGTACTATGGATCATGCAACTGCAGTCTCGTGCATTCCACTCTCGCGACCCATGTATCTGATGCATCCAATAGACTGTGTGAATTGATGCCCCCCACCGAGTTGACATGATATCAATATATTATTCGTAAATTTCATGTCTTTCGCTTTTATTTTGCGTCTAAATCCAAAATGCATAATTCATTAGGATTCTGCGATTTATAGACATTCGGTGATTGAAATGGTTTTACACGCCTTCATCAGCTAGAGAACAACGATTGTTTACATCCTGAAACCTACTCGGGCGACCGATGGAAATGTCTTTTGTTCTATAACTGCCTCAAAATTCTATGGGAAAGCACACATGCTTGTGAAACAAACGATTCAAATTATAGTCAGGCGTCACAAGGGAAAGTCAATCAACGGCATCAGTGAATGGTAGACAAATAAAGTCGCTTTATAGCCTACATTTCGTCATATTGCGACAGCTGCTTTAATGACCGTGCAACACATCTTTTAATCATATTTAGTCTGGTTGACGTTGGATAATTCATATTTATAGTTTAATTTTCGAACTCGCGAATGGTCTATTTTCTGAAGTACAAAAAAAATCTGAAGCGCGGAGTTCTTCCCCAGACAGAGTGATCTGAAATCACAAGTGAGAGTATCTCAGATATCTATTGAACTACAGAAATAGAGAGTTTAGCGTGTAAAGCAATTCATTCGAGAGCTACTGATGTGTATAGAAATATAGGGCTTCTTCAGTGAACTAATCTACTATACCCCACAAATATATATCTGCAGGAAAAACTACATGTATCATACCACAGATATAAATATATCCAACCGCAAACATAGCTGGTTAAAACTACATGTATCAGACTACAACGATAATACATATATATGCTACCACAAACATAATTATCTTGTTAAATCTACATAAGCCATAACACCACACACTCAGACTATGTTTGATAATGCGACAAAAAGCTTTCTATAGATTTTTAAGAGAGATATGCAATCAATTACCAGGTTGCTGTAAATCATCTGAAATAAAAACACGATAATAAGATACCAATGGGTCACCGTTCATCACTCTTATCTTCTGTCCTATTGACCATTTTTCATCTTTCACGATTGGATATTATATATATATATATCACGCGAAATAGACGTACGTATATTCGTATCAAAACAAGATGCAACATTATTCGTCGCTATATTATTAAATTTTATAGTAGTTTACGATAATAGTATTAGTACGATTATACCATCAACTGCTGACAATAATCTTTTGTATCGCACCTACTTCTGTAGATACCAGAGAACATGAAACCTATTAAATGTTAGAGATAATTGACATATAAAAGTTTAACCTCCGACCCCCGTTACGGTGATAATTGAATGCTTTCACTAAAACATACATTTTCACCGAAGTGACAGCTATGCTCTACGCAGTTCTCAGGCATTGTGGTAGCGTGTCTCTGGTGAAGCGAAAATGTTATACACAGTGAATGTGCGCTAAATGTCACACAGTCAGTGTAAATGGTGGAGAAGACCGACGGTAAAACACAAATGTTTATAAACGATATTGAATCCAGCCACTGTGCTAACATCGGCGTCTGATATCCATCAATATGCCGCTTAGGTTTGTTTGTAACAATTCCGGCATAAATAAAGTGTGAGACACAGATAAAGTGATCGATCCCTCCCTTAGAGGGTCGAGTGAACCGTTCAATAGACCCATCTAACTCGCATGAATTGGTCAATTAATGTCCGCATATTATTGATCGAGAAATGATCAGTATGAAATATTATCGTGTGAGCTTAATATATTGTTCATGGTAATACTTGACGATCAAATCATTATCATACCATGGCGGGAACAGTTGTCAATTTAGACCAACACCTATCGCGGTATGTTAAAACAGGCATTCAAAGTCCCAAATATATGGACATCGAGGTTAATTTTGTTATGATTTGGAGGCCAATTCAAAGCACGTTGTCTCATATTCGGTTCACTGGAACCAACTATTTGGGAAACGATTCTCTCTAAACATGTTTAAACAGCTTTTCAACACTTGGCATTCAATGATGTGATCATTATCATCTTATTCGAAAATATCTTTACTGAGTAACTGCTTTTATTCCTATTTCATTCCACTATCGATAAAATAATATACAATTTTAAAAATACATCACATACCAGTACAAAATCAATAGACAAATCCAAGCGAGAGTGACAATCTCTGTTTGCTTTGTGGTTAATGGTCAATCGATACTAGAAGTTCCGGGCTGACGCCTAGAAACTGGAATGTAATACACAATACAGAAATCAATGCTTTGTCAATGAAGGAAGCCATTCAATGAAACAGGAAAATCCTTACCCATATTAGCTCTTGGTCTGACGTTTCGATTGTATTTATTTTTCTCAAAGAGTCTATCCAATATCTCCTCTATCGGTGTTGTGTAATTGCCTCGGCATTCCGTGACTTGGATCAAAATGATTCTGAAAGTGGAAGAGGCAAAGATGGTTTGAAAATTGCGAGATAATAATGGGAATGATCATTTCGTTAAATCATTGTACAATTACAAGCTTCATATCGTGGTTATTGTGCAATCACATTCAATTGTGATTGCAGATTTATCCTACCTCAGATTGTACTTCTACATGCCAGAACACCCAATCAATTGTGATTCTATTCTGATACGATCAGCTCGTCATGATCGCGCTCATGACCTCAACGTGAAGTCGATTCTTCAAGCAGGGACGACAGTGTTCCCTGTCCCTAAATTTCATAGAAAATTGGACAGTGCATGGTCAGCGTGATCCAGTCTGATCTTAAACTCCCTCAATACATCTATATATCTATTTCGGCAAAGATTACTTGGATATGGTTATCTGAATTGCACGTTTCTACACTCGATGTATATCAATCTTTTTCACGACGGAACAGAACTCACAGAATAAAAGTTTCTATGCTTTTTTGCTTGTAATTTCAAGTCTATACACAGTATGTTTCCATCCAGACTCCGTGAAGTTTCGAGAAAAGATAAGTCTACCAAATGACAAGGAGGGAACTGTAGCAAATATGCATGACAAACGTGCGGATGATGGCATAAATTATAGCCGAATTATAGTATCATATCACGTACCACCATGACTTCGATCTTCGGAGTTACATTTATCTTAGTTTATGTTAAACGTGCGGATGATGAGCAGAGAACTATGCGAAAACACGCGAAACCCTCCGAAGGTTGGCTACCATTTAATTGTATCCAACTATTTATGGAGATATCTCACAGACCAGACCGCTGTGCCTGTGAACTAGGGCAGTTTTGCAAACGGACGGATGACAACCAAATAAATTAGAGACCGAAACTCACGAATAATCTGTTCAGTATATTTGACATATTTCAGCGTCAATAACCGAAAGACCTATTTCGTATGACAGTTAGCACCAATTCTAAATGTGTATAAAATAAAAAAATAAAAACATTAAAATAATAAAATACAAGAGTGTTTCCTAGAGTGAAGCGGACAACAGTTCCCGAAGAGGTCAGCAAGATATGGTGATATTATTTACATAAAATCCTAATCAATTGAATTTTTTTCCTTTTTTTTATTGGTCGACATAATAATAATAAAACAATATAAAAGACAATTGATACAAAGATAAATCCTGTTACTGTTGTAATATCATTTTTTTTTAAGAAAGAAGATAGAAATAAGTATACTCAGTTGAGTTTGGGATTGATCTGTTCGTGCCTATGTTCTGATGGCGGGTTGAACAGAATTTCTATGGACTTTTCCATGTTCGTTGCTGTTGTGGCATTATCCTGTATTTGTAGGAGATCAGATAATGGATTTCTTTTAATATAAAGAATAGGACGTTCCACTAAAAAGTGTTTTTCGTCTTCTATTTTTTTTAATTGCAGAGTCTACAGTATCGTTCGTCTCTGGGGATATCACAGTACCGCCTAGTCTCTATTTCTAGTTTGTGTGTACTTATTCTAAATTTGCTAATTGTTTATGTTTGATGTTTTCTATTTCGTAAAGGTATGGCTGTAGTGTGTATTTGTGGTAAACCTGTCTGAGGAGTGTGAGCTTGCCAGAATATTGGTTTTGATTCCGGTGTCTAAAAAGTGTGTTTGGTAATTTCCTTCTAGATTCTATTTCAGTTGTTTAAGATCTGCTTTTAGACATTTCTGGGTTAATCCACAATCTGAGAATAACTGTTCAGAGTTTGTAATATTGATATACTTTTTTTGTAGTATTTTTCCAGTTATAATGAGATAGAGGATTGTTTATGTAATAGGTATATGCATCTTTTAGTAGTACATTTGTTGTTATCTGAAGCCTATTTCTGTATTTTAGCGTTTTGGCCAGAATGAGATGTATCAGTGGAAATTGCCCAAGTTCCGCACGACAGGTTATATTTGATGCTCGTTTTGGAACTCCAAGGGTCCATTTACAGTATTTCAGTAGAACTTGTTCAAATGAAGTCCTGTCGTAGGTTTGGTTTGTCTAAAAGTTACCAGATTTATTCAAAAGCTTATCGTCTAGACCTCAGATATCTGAATTATATAGAAGTATGGGTGTAATTAGAGACTGGAATAAACCAGTTTTAATTTTCATTGGAAAGTTGCAGTTGCTCGTAGTTTATTTTCCAATTTGAAAAGCGCTTTTAGTGCTTTTTGTTTAAGGTCAATAATTGAGGCACTGAATGACGTATTCTCTTCAATAGTGCTTTCCCAAATAATGGTATGTGATGCAATATTGCAAGGTAACAATATTAAAACTAAATTCTGGTTAGGCTTAATTTTTTTTCTGACGACATTGCAAATCATAATTTGAGACTCACTGTAGTTAATATTGAGGTGCAAAGATATACAATATGTTTCAAGTGTTTTCAGTGAGTTTTGTTGGCTCTGGGGTGTTTCTGAGATAAAGAGTAGGTCATCAGCATATAGCAGATGCGCAATGTCTTCTTCCAGCAATTTGACCGGACTTGAGATCGAAGATTAGATCATTAACAAATATTTTAAATAAGGTTGCCGGACACCTTTGTTACTTGGTATTGATGGAGATGTTATTTATTTTTAACTAGAGTGTATTGTTGCTATATATACTTTTTATAAGTTCATATAAATGACCGCCCCCCCCCCCCCCCCTGATACTTTGTAGTTTTTAAAATAGTCCAGTATGTCAAACAGAATCAAATGCATTTTGGAAATCTACGAAGCACAAGAAGAGTTTCTTCTTTTTGTTTTTAATATATTTATATACATGTATCAAGGCTTTTAGAACAAACAAGTGGTCTGTCGTTCTGTGATCAGTACGGAATCCAGCTTGAGTGTAATTGATTAAGATTTGAGTTTCATCAAGAAATCCAATTAGTCTGTTATTTAATACTTTGGTGAATAGTTTGCTTAGACAACTGAGTAAGGATATACCTCTGTAGTTTTCTGGCTTTTGTTTGTTTCCTTTCTTGTGGATCGGTGATAAGTAGGCATATGACCAGGGCTGTGAGAAGATTCCTGTTTAGAGTATTGTATTAAATAATTTGGTAACTGGGGAGAGAAGTATATTTTGCCCATATTTCAGCATTTCGTTAGATCTGGTCCCGCAGATTTATTGTTTTTCAATGTTTTTATAGCGGTTTTCACTTCGTTGAATGAGATGTCTTCATTCAGGATAAAATTAGAATTTAGGGTGACTGATTCTAAATTCATCAACTCCGTTTTCAAATGAGGATCGCCCGGATTAGCGGTATTGTCAGTATTGAGTTTCTTGAAACGTTCGAAAAGAGATCAGCTGTTCTCAACCGATTGATTTGACTTTGGTATATCGTCGGACTTCTCGAATGAGTTTGGCATGTGCTTTGGAATAGGTTAACCGAAAGACTATACTGTGAGGTCATGTGACTGTCCGTATGTCGGCACCTCCTCCCACATCCCTTGTGTTGTATTTTTTTCCTGTTTATGGCGAGATTCTGCTGGTGGACGTTTCGTCCCCGAGGCCCGCCCCCTTTTGGTCTTTGATATATGTTGGCATTTGTGGGAAGTTGATGCTGGGTCGACATCGGGCCTTACAGATTAGTCTTTCGTGTTAAATGCCGTCATTTTCATCTGACGACGATACAGCTCACCAATCCCAAGTGTATGAGTTGTCACAGCGAAACAGCTCACCAATTACCAATATACGAGTTGTCAGAGCATTTCCATCATAGCTCTGTGGATGTGTATCTAATATCGCTTATGCATGTGCTAGGAGCCGTGTGGTCATATCATCCAAGTTGCCACATGAACAGGTACAATGAAAGCGTACCTGAGATACAACACATATCTCGAATCGTTAGATTGTTGGTATGTGCTTTAGAATAGGTTAACCGAAAGACTGTACTGTGAGGTCATGTGACTCAGTATGTCGGCACCTCTTCCCACATCCCTTATATGTGTTGTAATTCAATATATTCCAGATTTCTTTAGTATCCTGACCGTCTGTATTATGTAATTTGTTAACTATGGAATTTTTCAGATGTTTAAGTTTTTGATTGAATAATTTCTTACAGGCCTTTTTGATAGTTGTATTTATCTCGGATTTCGTTGTTCCAATAATGATTTGGAAGATTTTTCCTCAGATTTTGGACTGTTTTTCGATGTGTGCAACAATCTAAATCAAACAACGGTTTATTTTTGCGAGGTCTTTTTTCGTGTTGTTTTAAATCGAGGGTATGTTTGTTCTGTCGCATTTAGTAGCATTTGTGAGATAGCCTGTGTGGTAGAATCGACATCTGTCTAAGTGTTAGATATCTGCATT
Organism: Hanleya hanleyi; assembly: GCA_036873755.1. Taxonomy (NCBI): domain Eukaryota; kingdom Metazoa; phylum Mollusca; class Polyplacophora; order Lepidopleurida; family Hanleyidae; genus Hanleya; species Hanleya hanleyi. The sequence goes on from JAVTVY010043835.1 coordinate 10,034, forward strand.
GACATGAAGTCCTTTACCTTATCCAGAATTTCGTCTGACAGGGAAATTGACTGAAAAATTAACTCTGACCATTATGTTTTGTATATGTATGCAGAGCATGTAACTCAGGCACGCTTTGATTGTGTCTGTTCATTCGAACATCATGGACACGTAAACACACAATATTCAAACGCAAGTTAAGAAACGCATAGAGGCAGAGATCGTACATGCTACGATCGTATTTTGCCGTCAGCGTACGATGTTTATTAGAAAACTTGAGAAACGTGGAATGGAAGCTTTTGGTGGTTCAGCTCTGTTTGACGACTTTGGGTATTACTATTATGTGGATTTGAATAAAATCGCCACAGTCTGCACACGATCAAACAAATGTTACCAGGCGAGATATGTATACGCCGTAAACTTGTTCTTCGGGAATATTGCTATCCAGATATGGGTAGTTAACTATGATGATATTTAATGGTCTCTCTTGTCGTAGAGTCGACGTAGAACAGCAAGGTCGTACACAAGGTGTTAGATCAGTTGGGGTAATAACAGAAAGTAATGAACACCGGTATATGCTGCTCTGTTGCAGAAATCAAATTAGGAGTTAATGACCGCCTTAGTGAATATGATCGTGTAATAATTTTTCGATGTTTAGTTTTAGACCGTCAATCAATTTTTTTGATGAGGTCTAAAACTAAACATCGAAAAATTATTACACCATAATATTCACTAAGAAGGTCATTAACTCCATTCTAACATGTACAATGATAACTATTTCCTCATTTCATAAGCGGAATGGCAAATTTTCTGCGAATTTATCCCGTTTTGATGCGAGATTTTCGTGACTGGTTTGCAGGCCATGCTCGCGCGTGTTGTCCGTTCAGGAGCTGTAGCTGTGTGAACTCCGCCCACTGCGCAGTGAATGAACCAATCATTGCTCAGCTTTGTAACTGGGTCACAAGAATGAGACGTCACCAGTCCGGCACGTGAATGAAACAGATCACAACAAACAAATGAAGATTATAGTGTGATAATCTCCGTATGTTTTGAGTTCTGGACCAATCAGCGCACGGCTATAACGTGGAACATGTTAGAATATACTATAATTCAACTACAAATAACAACTCTGTTATTCATTGCTATTAATAATCTGCATTCATACCTAATATGTGACAAAGTTTTAGTACAGGGCAAAGCGTAAAATGAGTAGAATCGTGTATGAAGTTGATAGATTAGTGTTACTCTCCGCGGTATAGGGTCTATACTGGTTGGATTGAACTCAAGGGAATATACATCTAGTTTAAAGTAGTTTGCATTTGAATTCCTTTAATATATTCTGCAATTCCATAATATGCCGTTAAATGTCCTGTAGTATGTAACTGTTAACATTTCATCCACATGAATCTGGTACATATCAAATACCATAATACCGTAAAAACAGACATAAGCACGTACTTACATGACAACGATCAAAATCCATGCTGTACTATGTCCCGGCTCGTCCATCGTCCTGGATGATCTGGTCTGGCAGATCCAAGCGGTTGTCGATACTGTAACTCCACGGGCACTTTCGTGAGGCTTGGCGGAGGCTGGGGAGTAACAGAAGGTCAATAGGATCCAGGTAATCAGAAGGGTCGATTATTGCAAAGCAATAGTCCTCCGCTGAGTGAATAACACCGTTTTTCGACCCGCAGAGAATAGGTTATCGAAGTAACAGATAAAACAACCGGTATCTACATGTACTCGTTTATTCGAAAGAATATCTGCAGCATGCTTCTGTGAAAGGCGAAGTGAGAATCGAACTCACTATCTGGATGAAATTAGAAATCAAATATTTGATTAACCGTATGAAAATAGAATAGACCACACAGTAACTTATATAAAACAAATGCAAATATAATATTTGAACTGTTTGATCTATTGAGCGAGATACCTCAGTGATGTTATAGTTACGTTATCACACCTCAGTGATGTTATAGTTACGTTATCACACCTCAGTGATGTTATAGTTACGTTATCACACCTCAGTGATGTTATAGTTACGTTATCACACCTCAGTGATGTTATAGTTACGTTATCACACCTCAGTGATGTTATAGCTACGTTATCACACCTCAGTGATGTTATAGATACGTTATCACATCTCAGTGATGTTATAGTTACGTTATCACACCTCAGTGATGTTATAGCTACGTTATCACACCTCAGTGATGTTATAGTTACGTTATCACACCTCAGTGATGTTATAGCTACGTTATCACACCACAGTGATGTTATAGTTACGTTATCACACCTCAGTGATGTTATAGCTACGTTATCACACCTCAGTGATGTTATAGCTACGTTATCACACCTCAATGATGTTATAGCTACGTTATCACACCTCAGTGATGTTATCTCTATACTACAATCCCTCATCAGGACCTTATTGACCGTATAAGTTCATTAATAGTATCTGTGTTCAAGAAAACTGATCGTAGATATATTAATGTCGGAAGCCATAAAGCATTCTTTAGCTCGACTACATACAAGAGATATCTTTCATGGGATGTTTCTTTGTTTATAGAGTTGCTTGAATTTCTCATTAAAAATATCTATGTGAAATTTGGCAACACAATATATCAGCAGCATATAGGTATTCCAATGGATACTAATTGTGCACCCCTGTTGTCTGACCTGTATCTGTCCTCTTATGAATATGACTATATGCAGGCGCTTTCAAAAACCGATCCATTCAAAGCCCGTTCCTTCTCATTCACCAAACGCTATAGACGATCTTCTCGCTGTGGATAATCGCTATATAAATGACGCAGTGAAGGATATATATCCACCTTCACTGGATTTGAAGGAAACTACAGATAGCCCTACAGGCACATCTTATTTAGATCTCTACCTCTATAAAATGAAGCGGGCATTCTCTCTCGTCGACTTTATGACAAAAGAGATGATTACAATTTCGACATCGTAAACTATCCCTTTCTGGATAGTAATATTCCAGTGGGACCTGCATATGGCGTATACATATCTCGCTTAGTAGCATTGCTAGATCCTGTGTTAAATGTGATGATTTTAATCAACGTCACAAAACATTGTTGCAGAAACTTATAAAACAGGGCTATTCCACCAAGCGCCTCCACTCAAAGTTTCTCAAATTTGGCGATACATATCGCATGCTGATAACAAAATACGAGCGTAGCGTGCAAGATCTATGGCGTTACGTTTCGTAACTTATGTCTAATTCCGCTTAACCAGGGCTAGGGGCCGTATGAACCCATGCACTTCAAGATCCTCATGGTACTCATATGAAGTCACAATCAAAGCGTGACTGAGATACATCATTCTTTAGATGACGACTTTACAACGAATATTATGGATTAAGAATACTGATCAGCGATACGAATTTGATATTTTTGGAACATCATGATGTCTTGCCGGCATCATTGAAAACTGTTGACCGCTTCTCTCTTGCAAGAAACAAGCCTATGTTTATGTATACTTTTGTCTTTTTGAATTTGGTGCTAATACTGTTATATGGAAATGGAATAGGTCTTTGGATTATGGACGCGGATATTCTCTAATGGACGACGGCTGGATTATGAATGACGGACTAGACGCTTGTAATAGTGACGTTATCACACCTCAGTGATGTTATAGTTACGTTATCACACCTCAGTGATGTTATAGCTACGTTATCACACCTCAGTGATGTTATAGCTACGTTATCACACCTCAGTGATGTTATAGCTACGTTATCACACCTCAGTGATGTTATAGCTACGTTATCACACCTCAGTGATGTTATAGTTACGTTATCACACCTCAGTGATGTTACATGTATAGCTACGTTATCACACCTCAGTGATGTTATAGCTACGTTATCACACTTAATAATCGAAGTAAAGTTAGATACCTGTGCTTCTGTTAAATAAAGCCTTATGTGCTTCTGTCTATATACACAATTGTCACAATTTCCACATTTGGACAGAAACTATCGCCCAAACCTTCCAGCCAAGAGTCGAGTCTAGGCCCACTGGTACATGTACATGATCAGAACATGATTAAGCGTATTCATAAACTCGCCTTCCGTGTGGCGTACTGTTATCTGCAAAAGTGCCAGTGAATATATAAGTAGCGACAATTGTGTCTTTTCAAAAACTATGTTAACAGATCCGTATTGTACGGGACATATTATTCATGCGTGTATATATTTATTGGTTTCGACATAGATTTCATAAAGCATTTGTTCCGTTTACTAGACCCTTTGTGTAGTCGCTATGGTGCGAACTACAAATCAACTCTGTATGCGGCTTGATTTCAATAATTAAATAGGTTATTATTGAATAGTTTTCCATGCGACGGCTCGTTTCAATTCAATAGTTCACGTTCTCAGAGCCAAAAATGAAGTCTCCCAACTGAAGTATATGGCAATACACCGATCAGTCAATGAAATTCATCTTTAAACTGGAATATCGGTAGAGTTATTGAGTTATAAAAGGAACAACAATTCTAACAGATAAGGTCATCACAGGTTAAAGTAATAAACTGGCTTGACGGCGTAGTATTTCACCGAAGACATGTATTACGTACGGCACGCACCACACACCATGTTATTTTCCATAGAAATATGGTTAAATGTATACTTTACGTCATCTGACTTACACATTAATCGGCGAAGGTCGTTTATTAAATGGTCGATAATCACACAAAGTTTCATGGATAACAATCACGGAATAAAACATCGACCGGACTGCTTCGCTAAATTTTCAGTTAACCTATATTATGGTTTGTGAATTTATCTATTATAGAAATGGTGATTAATATTTTACTCGAATTTAAATTCACTGATCCGTTCCGTCCAGAGTTGCGCCATTGCATATGATGAAAAGAAGTGTTAATGCATAGTAACGACGTTCATTCGCACTCACTTCCATATAATCACAAGTGTCTAAAATTTTTGCTATCAAGGGACAGTTAGGCGGGATATTCATGAACATCTGCAAGAAAAGCGCGGCTGAGATACTAAGCTAAGGCTACGACCGAGAATCCACCGTATTCTTGAGTCTGAACGTAAGGTGTTGATGGAAGCTTTCCCGTGAATTCATATGGTTGTTTTTAAGTCGCCAGACATCAATTTTCCCTGCCTCTTGCATATCGCTCCAATTGGACAGTTGTTGACCAACTACGTTTTGTTTACACTGTTGCAGACGGCGGGTGTGTTAGTGATCATTCATTGATATTCAACCTAATTGAAGGAGAATTGTTCAACTACTTAGTTATTCTTCCTGTCCCATGATGTATACTAAATAATTTATTGAATTGTACGGTTTTGTATTGACTTGTCTCGGAGTCAGGGAAGGACTCGTAAGTTCGTCCCTTCCATTATATCCGGGACTCTTTCATACAAACCTCCTTACCGTACACTTCAATAACCTATGAATACACCATGCAGCAGAAAACATGCTGTTATCATGTTAGTTAACACTACCTTCTGTATTTTTATCAATAATCATCTTTAATAATGATATTTACTCATCGTGATGTCGCAAACATAATAATATAAATATTAGCTTTATGCCCTCTATAACTGGTCATGTCCTATCCAGTATGGAAATGTTAGCAGTCCTATCTAAACACAAATTAACCGCGGGTAAACGAGTGTGTGTACTCGCTGAAAGTTTGCTTTTCGTAACGTAAATTTCCATAATACCTTCTTGAACTTCTCGTACCGAGAACTTACCTGACTGAAAGCGTGTTAGTTGTGAAATGCACTCCTCGTAGTTTAAGCATATGGTCCGGGTTATTTACCGAAGAGCTTCTCCAGTGAGTGTATTGTTAAGGGATAAACTTTAGCTAAACGCCACGATTATGTAATAGGCACAGGGTATACAGGCAAGCCGTCACCAACCAGTACCACTCAGTAACTGGTTGGCTACTGGTTGGTGGAGAACTCCGTGCAGTACCAACAAGTTACCTGGACGTTACCAACAGAAAACTGAATGGTACCAATTGTTACAGAACTGAACGGTACTGAACCGTGAAAGTTTGCCTGTGTAACAGTTTAATTGACTTAAGCTCAACACATGCTTCTGTTGAGTTCGTTCTTGTTTCCGAACTATGAAGACAAACTATAATGTTGCGATAGCCCGTACGATACACTTCCACACTTTGGAGCTCACTCTTGCTTCGTTATTAATATGCTAAATAGAGACACCGTAACTGACTGCTGTCAATAATACTGATATGCAATAGATATTTTACAGCCGTATTGCACTCACCTTGATATCGTATTTCTGATCATCCGAAAGTTAAAAGAACAGAATGAACACGGAATATCGTCACTATATATGTTGATAGAAGACAAGATCATTCCAACCCACCGGCATTCACTCTACGAGATCCCCGTGCATTAAACTCCCATTTGTCAAATTATACTTGATTTCTATATATATTAATGCAAGGCTGATCTAGGAATTGACCAACGTCTAGATAATCTGTTAAGGATTAGACCTTGAATTAGAAACGGATTACCGTGTACAGAAAAACACGTAGGCCCTGGATTGTATTGAAGGAAAGAATGTTTATACAGCAAACCAATAAGTCTTAGACCAAACATACAACAAAAAGGAAACATACAATATACAAATATTATTAGCTGCATATGTGGCGGGAATAAAACACCAGTGGGCCTTATCCCAATTTATCATAAAGTGAATAGGCTATATTCATCGACAGGACTGTAGTTTTGTGGAAGTATATACAAATCTTGAAATGTCAATTAATAAAACTGAGGTGGTGAATAAGAAGAAAGCACTAATATTGCCTAATATTCAGCAATTATTACAGATGTGGTGTTAACTACATTAAAACACTCGTGTTGTTTTTAACACACGACATGTGTCCTACTTTGAGAGCAGTTACTATGTGAGAAATGACACAAACTTTAATCGAATATAAGACCATATTATGTACGAACTTCAGACGGCTTTATATGTGATAAATGGGAATAACGTTTGAAAGAAAGAATAATTTATCCGTCAGCGGAAGTCGAACCCATGACCCATCAACTTCGTGGAGTTGCTTTTACCATGTGAGCTATGCCCACCCATGCGTACTGAATCGTCACAATGAAGGTGAATACTTTCTCTGTGTGTTGCAATGTGCGCAACCGGGTATTGCAACCGGGTATATAACACAGAAATGACAACTTTTTTATTTTATTTTTCAAGTTGTTCATATGCTATTTTTCACATTTACATGCTTACGTGTGCCTTTCAAAGTATATTCATAGCACTCTATCGTTACTTAATCACAAATTCATACATCTGCGTTCTCTCGCCACAATTCAGCCGTTGTTCAGTAAAGATTATCCGCGTTCATAATCCGAAGACATATTCCATATTCCAAATTCAAATCCACCAAATTCAAAAAAGACAATTTATAATCTACATAAACATAGGCTAAATTCCGGATCTTGACGGATTCCTCGCTGAATATTATAAACTGTTTGGAATAAATATTTCATCGACTCATTTCTAAGACATATGCAAAGAAACAATCATAGTAAACATAAACATAGGTTAGTTTCCTGCAAGAGAGAAACAGTCAACAGTTTTCAATGAAGCCGGCCAGGTATCATAATGTTCCAAAAATATCAAAACCGTATCACTGATCAGTATTCATAATCCATATTATTTTATTTGTAAAGTCGTTATCTATCTCATTCACGCTTTGATTGTGATTGCTCATTTGGACAGCATGAGGATCTCGAAGTACATGCGATCATAATGCTCCTAGCCCAGGATTAAGCGAAATAGCATGCGGCATGGGTCGCCAAATCTGAGAAACATTGAGTGACGGCGCTTGGTGGTATAGCCTTGCAAACTAAGTTTTTACAATAATGTTTGTGACGCAGATCAAAAGCGTCACATTTCACACAGGATCTAATAAATGCTACAAGGCGAGATATTTATACGCCATATGCAGGTCACACTGGAATATTACTCTCCAGGAAGAGATAGTTTAGATTGTAAAGTCGACGAGGAAGACGGTCCGCCTCCATTTTATAGAGATATAGGTCTAAATATGATGTGCCATTTGGGCTATCTATAGTATCCTTCAAATCCAGTGGAGGTGGATATGTATCCTTCACTTCATCATATATATAGCGATTATTCAAAGCAAGAAGATTGTCTGTAGCGTTTGGTGAATGAAAAGGAACGGCCTTTGAAATGCTCGGATTTCAAAAGCGTCTGCATATAGTCGTATTCACATGAGAACAGATATAAGTCGGCCAAAAGAGGTGCACAATTAGTAGCTTGTGGAATACCTATATTCTGTTGATATATTGTGTTGCCAAATTTCACATAAATATTATTAATAAGAAATTCAAGCCCACGAAGAAAATCAGAAAGAAACTCCGGCCCAAGATATACCCGTTATAAATAAACGATAGAGCCAGGGTCCATCATCATTTTGTCACCATGAAGCGCTGGGAGAAGGTGTTGGATAACTTATACTACAGTTCCGACAGTCCGGCAGCCTATAGTGCCTTGTCGGCTCTCTATCGAGCGGCCAAACCCCAGGGGGTACAACGTGCCCAAGTCCGAGATTGGTTAAGAAAACAAGACACCTATACCTTACATCGAGCTGTCCGTCGCCGTTTTCTACGGAACCGGGTCATCGTGGGAGGAATAGATGCCCAGTGGCAAGCGGATTTGGTCGATATGAGCGCCTTTTCCAAACACAACGATGGGAATCGGTATATCTTGACGTGCATCGATATCCTATCCAAGTATGCGTGGGTGGTACCCATCCGGACGAAAACGGGGGCGAATCTCATAGCGGCGTTCAAAGACATCTTCAAGACCGGGCGCAAACCTTTGTATTTGCAAACCGACGAAGGCACGGAATTCCTCAACAGACCGTTCCAAGCCTTTCTCAAGAAACAGAAGGTGTTTTTCTTCCATACGTACAACGAGACCAAGGCTTCCGTGGTGGAAAGGTTCAACAGGACATTCAAAGGCCGCATGTATAAATATTTCACCTATAAGAATACAAGGCGGTACATCGATGTTCTCCCGAAACTGGTGAGGGGTTACAATCGAGCCTATCATCGAAGTATAGAGAGAGCCCCCATTACCGTGACCCAACGCAATGAAGCCCAAGTCCGGCGTGTCTTGTACCCCAGGCCATCGCAGCGAACGACGAAGGCGGTGTACAAGGTCGGGGACCCTGTACGGATCGGTAAAGTCAAGGGCAAGTTCGAGAAAAGTTACTTGCCCAACTGGAGCGATGAGCACTTCCTGATTAAACGGCGCCTACCCCGACAGCGGCGAGTCTATGAACTGGAAGATCTCCAAGGGGAAACGTTGCTGGGGACGTTTTACGACACGGAATTACAGCCTGTTGTAAAAACACAGCAAGATTACTACACGGTGGAGCAGATTTTGAAAACGGAACGTCGACGTGGCAAACTGTTTCATTTCGTGAAATGGCAAGGCTGGCCCAGTTCCTTCAATTCCTGGGTCGCTGCCAACCAGGTGAAACGACTATAAAGCCAGACACCACTGCCGTCCTCCTACATTCCACGTCCGACCATGAACACGGTGCAACCGTCTCTGAACACAGCGTCTTCCAAAACGCAAGTGGTCTTTGGGGTGATAGTGCTAACCCTGCTGAGTGTGTTGTACGGAGGTGTGTTTTACGACGTAGCCTATGTCAGTACGTTACTTAACCAACTGAGAACACCAGCCATCAGTGAAACGGGTCTACAGAGAGCACCAGTCGTATCGAGCCCAGTCACCACCACCACCACACCCCGCGTACAAGCCACGTCGAGCTCTACACTTACACCAAGTACACCTACTACGTCTCAAGACCCACCGGATTTCATCCCTCACAGTGAACCGACCACCCACGTTGTACCCATCACCACCATCATCATCCCTGAACGTGAACAGACAACGACGATCGACGTTGTACCCACCACCACTCCAGTTCACTCGTACGAAATTTACAAGAGCGGGTTACCACGACAACGGATACACCTCAAACCATGGACCCTGGGTGGCAGCATCCCTTCACTTGCGTCATCGCAGGACCGACGGGCTCCGGCAAAACGCACTTCGTCAGGAAGCTCCTTCAACACGCCGACAGCATGATCACTCCACCCATTGCCCGAGTCGTGTGGTGTTACGGAGAATGGCAGGAAGCGTATGCAGCAATGCCCCACATCACGTTCGTGGAAGGCCTACCCAACCTGGCCGATTTGGAACCCGACACCTTGGTGGTTCTGGATGATCTCATGGCGGAGACGGATGCACGGGTCACCCAACTCTTTACCAAAGGCAGCCATCATCGACGGCTCAGCATCATCTACATTGTGCAGAATCTGTTCAGTAAAAACAAAGAACATCGGAATATCAGCTTAAATGCCCACTACCTGGTGGTCTTCAAAAACCCGAGAGATACCACTCAACTGCTGCACCTGGCGAGACAGATGTTTCCCGGCCGCACACCGCTTGCGTTGGAAGCCTTCAAAGATGCCACAACCCCTCAGCACGGGTATATGCTCTTCGACCTGAAGCAAGCCACCCCCGACCACCTTCGGCTACGGACCGGCATCTTTCCCGGAGAGACCCACCACGTGTACATGCAAAAATAATGTAAACACATCCACAGAGGCGCCCCCAACTGGGGTCTGTGTGTTTGATGATGGGGAATAATAAAAAGAATGAATACCACAGCAGGGTTGACTTTGTCTGTGAGGTGGATAAAAAGGGCAGCGTTGTGGGTTCTAGCATTAGTTGTACAGGATGTCTGCGCGAGTACGGAAGCACGCTCCCACGCGCCGTGTATTGAAGACGGCCCCACCCGAGTTAGTCCGAACCATTGTACGCGGTGCGGACCCTGACCTTGTACGCTGTCTGTGCGAGATCGGGTACAATCTGTTAAAAGGCAACGTACCACTGACTTCGGCTCAGAAGACCAGGTTGGCCAAGCATAAGACAGGTCTCCGAACCCTAGTCCACAAGCGGGTCCCTCAAACACAAAAGAAAAAGGTGTTACAGAAAGGCGGCTTTCTCGGGGCCATCTTAGCACTGTTGGCCGCTTCCGTGTTGGGTCCAGTATTGGGTGGACTCTTCGGCCGACAATGAACCACACGAAAAAAATGGTCCTCGTCGAACCACGGTTCCTGCAAAACCTCCAATCACCCTATCCTGTCCCACCTACGGTGAAGACCATAAACAGCCTCGATGGAGAGATGCAACAGATCTT
>JAVTVY010043836.1:0-19955 GCA_036873755.1 Hanleya hanleyi
TGGTTTGGAGGGGCCCCGATGTATGGTGGCGGGTTGGATAGGGACCCACTGGACAGGCGCTGCCAGGTGTGCACTCAGTGGATGGCATGAGGGTCGCTGGCTCACAATCTCACTTTTGGTGGCCTCTTGTCGGGTGATAACAAGTGGGACGTCAATCGGCGATCCTCGGAGGTATGAGGTAGCCGTATGGACGACTCGTCGCGGCTTTAAACGCCTGCATGAAATGGTCGATGTTCTGAAGATTCTACTACCAATCACGGATTTACGCTTCGTTGATGGGATTGGAGAACAATACGAAGTACTGGCAGTTCATGGCAATATCTCTGGACGCCTTCCATTGAGGAAGAGATACTGGGTCAAATACACGATGGACAGATTTAATGATAGGATCCTTCGGTAAACAAGTGGGTGAATTTTGAATTGTACTTCATCAGAACATCCACTAAAACCACGTTGATCTGCTCGGGGTCGAAGTATTATGCTTGACTGATATCGTGAGGAATGTCTGCGACGAAAATCCCAATCTGCAACTTTGCAGTTTCGTGGGCCGGCTGTCACTGGCTGTAGCACCAAACAATACGGGTATAGCTGATGGGTCCTTCTTCTGATAATTTGAACGCCCAGTACGGCTTGTCACACCCCGTCGGGCCGCCGGTCGTCATCGTATAGGGATGCTCTACTTCACTTGGTAGACCCATAGCGGGACACGGTGGTGTGGCGAGTATGTTTGAGCATATTGTCGCGACGAGAGATGGAACATACATTTGATCGACATGGGTGGTTACACAGTGACACTAATGGTTCACACACGACCTTATATAAACACTCACTCACTCATTCATTCCCTCAATCACTCAGTCATTCACCCACTCACTCTCTCTCTCAAACACACACAGATATCTCTACCAGGTAGCCAGATCGAATCTCACCCGACACTAACCTAGAGCGGAAGCTTGGGTCCAGGCGACTCATTCAGTGAAATCCCTATGTCTCCAGCCCCACTGGTTCTCAGTACAGAGTTCCACTTCCAGTGGCGCATGCGCAACCCTATTCCTCACCCGACACTACCCCCAGGGCATAAACCTGGATTCAGGCGACTCATTTGGTGAAATATCCATGTCTCTTGCCCCACTGGTTCTCCGTACTGTGTTCCATTTCCGGTTGCGCATACTCAGCCCTAATCCTCACCTCACACTAGCCTAGGGCGGAAGCCTGGGTTCAGGCGACTCAATTGGTGAAATCCCCATGTTTCTAGCCTCACTCAATCTTCGTAGTGTTCCACTTCCGGTTGCACATGCGCAGCCCTCTTCCTCATCCTACATTGCTCTAGGGTGGAAGCTTGTCGACTCCAACGGTGAAATCCCCATGGCCCTCTGGTTCTTGGTATAGGACATATGGAGAAAATGAGGGTTCCCCATTCGTCATTATGCTGGACATACTGATGGAGATATTGTCGGGGAAAATGTTCGATGACATGCATTGAATCACGAAATGGTCAGGTTCGAAAACACCTTACAGATACCACTTGACGTTCACCTTTGTGGCGTTATTTCCTGTTCCGGTCACGTGAACAGAAGGGACCTTTGACCCCTGTGCACCATTTTATTCGGTCAAAGGTCAAGTGGTATCTATCGAGTGTCTTACTACTACTAACACATTCTTTTATTAATGGAGTAGGGAGTGCATAGGTATTCTAAAGCATTATCTAATCGAGTTAAATGTATAGTTAATAACTGAAATAATGAAGTAATAATGAAATATAATTATATATACCATATTGATATGTAGCATCTTCTCCCAGTTGATCTCGTTGAGAATAGCAGCATTGTTCACCATTATATCCAAACGTCCAAAGTGGTCAATGGTGTAAACGAACGCGGCTGAAATAGTATTGATAAAGAATGGTTAGATTAAACGTTGTAAATTAATAGTATACAAAACTCAAGCACCATGCAGACGAGTTGGTGTATGACTTTGATATCAACTGTCATGCTTCGCTTACTTCAATAGGCTTTTAAATCACGTGAATAAAAATATACATACGTCATTATCCATCATGATGTTATACGTCAATACAACCAATTCATGTTCAATTAATTCACCTTCTAGATCCTCCTTGATGGACACGTCACTTCTTTTGACCGTAAAACACCCGGGGTCATATTTTTCTGTCCATTCACGTTTCGTCTTCTCCAGGGCATCCCCATTCAAGTCCACGATACATACCTCACAAAATATGAAGAATTTTAGTGGAAATCGTCTGCATCAATTCCACATTATCTAAATTTATCAAGTGCAATCATTTATGTGTTACGATGAAGGCACCCGAATTTCTGAGATCAAGTGTAATATTGTAATTTTGTGTAATTATTGAAAATTATACAGCTAACCAAACCATGGTACCTGTAGCATACATCCCGAGTAGAAAGGACCATTGTCTATATAAGATTATTCTTTGTGTCGATATTCCGTCCCTATCAGTGATCTAATGATGATCAATTTATTCTAGTGTTTTTAATGGTCATTTCCGCTATCAGATGGTCTAACGAGTTCAAAGGTTCATTGTCTCTTTTAGATGATGTAATGAGATCGAAGGGTCATTTCCGCTATTATGTAATCTCTCAGAGACTGGTCACTTTAGTCAACCTCCAAACAGGGTTATCTCCCCTCCTGTCATTCGACCGACTCTGTCCTCATTCACTTTACATATAATATAGCCCTGCACCAAAACATTTCACAAAACCTGAATCTTACCAACCAAACAGTCTTTATGAGCATACTAAATACTGAGATATTTAATTTTGCAAATGTGAATGTGCGTGAGCATTAATTGATTCCGAAAAACAAACATTGCTGATTTGTTTTCAAACAAACGAAAGTTAGCTTTGATGTACAGTGGTGTTGTTATAAAGAGATGAACACTTATTCAATTACCGTTAGTCAACGATTGTTTGTTTTCTTTTGTCTGCCGATTCCCCCAAATGCATTGCAGTTGATTAATTCTGGTTAATTCAAGTAGTTACGATACAGAGCAGTTCGGATAATCTCGCACTTTTAATCTCCGTCAGAGGCTACATGGCTTGGTGAAGACCCAATGTGCGGAGAAACCGTTTTATCGCCCTGTCTAAGTGAATGAGCAGGTTAGGACCAACCGTCACAGTGCTTTGTTTTAACGGAAGTCACCGTGATATTTGGGCAGTCTAAATTCTACAGATGAATCTTGCACTGTTTTGGTGATTCTTCCTTTGAAATGTGTATTGTCTGCCTAACTGGTTTGTTTTAGGGTATTTTACATAGCGGATCCCAATACATTGTTTGTCATAGATCCTTTCTAGTTAATGTTTATATTACATTCAAACTAAAGATTTTCAAATAAGAATATTTGGATACTTTATTTGCCTTTTTGGTCAGTTGATCTAACATATATGTGTTTGTTGACATGTTGAATATGCTTCATCGCCAGATGACTATTTGCTTGAGTATTTGAGAACATATACGCACTTCCTATCGATCTCCTTTAGCTGTTTTGTGTTATATCGTGCATATCATCCAAAATATGACATTAATTTTAATACAGTGGCTAGGTTTTCATAGATGTTTAGTGTGTTAAAGAATATTTTGGTATTGTGGAGAGAGTATAGTCCTCATAGCCTACAATTTTATCGGTTTATCATATATGTGCATGCTCTCTTCTTTTCCAACTGCCACTGAGGGAAGACACGAGTTGCAGTCTACATCTTTATCTTTTGTAAAGAGGTATTGCAGTCATGTTTTCCCCGAACTAACATTAGAGCCATGCTTTGGCTGCATCCAAGGCATGATGACTGGCCAGGGAGAATTTTCAGGTATACCAAAATTGTTTCTAGATTAACAAAGTCAAAAAACTAAAACAATCTCATTTATCTGCAATATTTATATACACAACTGACATGGAATTGATTTCATTAAATCTTAATTCATCAGAATCATATATTCTGTGTTTGTCTGAGTTCCTGGTTCGAGAAAAGTATTGGTAACACAGTCATGTTAAAAAAACCCGAGTCCACTCCCGAAAACATGTGAAAGTTTCGTAGATCACACACGTCGCAATACCAATATGTCTTACAACATGTGAGACGTCCACATGTATACCATGGACAAACAAGTCTTACAGTTAGATAAGCTTATCAGTTCAAAAGGTCAAATCTTCCATCTAAGGAGTTCAAAGGATCATAGCCTCTATTAGAGTATTTCATGAATTCAACCCGTCACCTCCGCTAATAGATTACCGACTGAGAGCAAAGTGCGACTGTCTTCGTTATTTTTTTTTTTTTTTTTTTCAGTTTTCAGTTTTTCAGTTAAGCCCTGGGCATTTATTACCGGATGGTGTAGCCACGGTTTTACAAGCAACCCCTACAGTTCCACGTGGCCATGGAATACGGGGCAAAGATATTATAGTATTGATACTGCAATACAACAATGCATATGATATAGCCAGAACGTAATAATTTTACTGATAATCGTTACGTTATTCCAATACAAATTTCCAGATTAAAGTTGCTGCATTCTGTTTGGTTTAAAAATAAATTTGTGACCGATTCTGACACTGTCTTCGTCATTCGGAACTCCCGAGCGGAAATCTACGAAGGGGACTGATTCTACGCACAACCGGAGATCCCCGAGAAGTTGCGAATGTGTCTTCGTTATAGGATATGTTCCAACCCATTCTCAAAGAGAGCCGTGTCTACCCGCGGGAGACCAAAGCGACTCTCATGTAAACTGGTGACATTTTGAATCTCCAATCTCAAAGCGAGGCAGCATGGCATCACTCGCTCGACCGGGACTATTCATTCTCAAAGAGAGCCGTGTCTACCCGCGAACTACTTCCTGTATTAGATAACTCGCTTTCACGGCCAAGTATACATACCGACAATAATTTGTTCGCGATTGATATGCTCCGAAACGGAAAGAGTCATTTCCCAATTATATAGCCCACGTTATGTTTAGCAATTCGCTTCTAACTCGGCGGAGTCAGCAGGTCAATGACAAGCCGGATACAGACAAAAAATCATACGCCGCCTACTCACCCCCCAAATTTTGGGGGGATGGCTCCCATTTACGCGTGAGACTCTTTCTCGCAGTAGGGAGTCTCGCGAGACGAGAATGGTTC
Organism: Hanleya hanleyi; assembly: GCA_036873755.1. Lineage (NCBI taxonomy): Eukaryota > Metazoa > Mollusca > Polyplacophora > Lepidopleurida > Hanleyidae > Hanleya > Hanleya hanleyi. The sequence continues at coordinate 5,150 of JAVTVY010043836.1, forward strand.
CAACCTCCAAACCGTACCCAGCTCCAATTCGCTATCGCTCTATGGAGACTAGTTATCGGCAGGCATTTTAAATCAGCACTGCACAGTGATTGGCCCATGGTATTCTCCACCCACAATGCCCCTCCATGCTTGTTTGGACGTCGGCAAAATGGTACATCTTCAGAAAATTTATGACCTAGGCCTATCCAAAGTTCACAGCTCTTCGCAAGATCAGTATTGTTTAGCATCATCAGATAAACAAGACTAGTACGATCAGACAACATGAAGGCGAAAATACTGTATAATTGACGTAATTCGTTGTTTTCCGTGTTTCAATGGTTGATCTTCAATGCAGAATCTAGGTCAACTAAATTTATAATGTCTGCTGCTTCAGACGAGTAGGCCTACAAGTACGTTCAGTTTTATTTTTTTAACAACAAAACTTGCATAATGTTAGCAACAAAAGTACATATATGGCGTATGAACAGTACTATGTATTGAATGAAGAACAGAAATGCTGCAAATCCCCTGACCTGATCATGAACATGTCACGCTAAGAACCTTGGAATAGGTCATAAATTTTCCGAAGATGTACCGTCTTGCTGGACGTCGTGGTAGTCGTAGAAGCGAGGGCTTTATTTAGGAAACCTACCATAATCGCTCATCGCTCATCAAATCTTACAAAGGATCTATATAATACTTGGTGGATTGGTGGCCGTAGCGCTCAAGGCCCTTTATCGCACCATAGACGAGTACTGGTCACTAGATACACACGAACAACAACAACACATATTGACATTGGTCTATTTACCGGTCTAGATTTAGACCGGTAATTCAGCCAATCAGAGAATACAAAATGCCTGCCGCTAACTAGACCCCAACGGTGCGTGTGAGTTGAGGGCTAGGTACGAGTCTACCTCCAAACGGGGTTATCTCCCCTTATAATATTTCGATTGACTTTGCGTAAGTGGAGATAACCATGTTTCGAGGTTGGATATGTTCAGAAGAACATTTAGCCTCAATAGATACTCTGGTTCGTTCAAAGGAGCATTGCCTCTAATAAATAATTTTCTAATAAGATAAACGTATCATTGTCTCTGTTAGTTCATCTGATGAATTCCGAACCTAATGTAATGATAAGGGTTCAAAATCTTACCGTCCTGGGTGGCGAGCTCGCCACGGAGGACCTCGCCACTGAGGACGTCTTTGTTATATGGTTTATAGTTGTATAACAACTCCACTCAGAACGGCGTAAGATTTTGAATCCTGTTGGATATTGCTGGATTTAATGAGGTCAATTCCTATATTTGGTGGATCGCGGGTCGTTGGGCGCGAAGTTACTACCTCCTCTCAGCGCTCAACCATATCTATTTTCATATGTTGAACAGCACAGTACTGGACTCTCTAATAAGTAAGCATAGGAAACGACCCCCTCTCAAAAAATATTTGATTTTTCACGATCAATACGTGAATAAGCAACCGCCTGTAAAGGTTCAAATGATACCATCCGTGACCAGAGATATGTGACGTTTATATACGAAAAACTCCTTTGTGTGTGATGGTAATAACGCCGATTTTTTTTTTCCACTCCAAAACCTGCCATATAATATTTTTCTTGAAGTTTACATACTGAAATATCCCCTTCCAAAAAAACTGAGATGTTCAGTTGCATAAAGGTGGAGATATGATCGATCAAAATGTGCTCCCGAGCTTATTTTGGTATTTCTGGGCATTTTCATGAAGGGTTTTCTCCTGTAGCAAAAATATGACACCTCAAACCAAAACTATTCGTGGCTCTTTCCAATAAAAAAACTTCCTGATATATTGTGTGACAAAATTATTCTGGTTTGAGGTGTCATATTTTTGCTATAAGAGAAAATCCTCACTGTAAATACCTCAAAAATACCAAATCAGGCCGAGGAGCACATTTTGATCAATCATATCTCCATTGTTATACAACGGAACATCGCAATTTCTTCGAGGCTGATATTTCAGTATGTAAACTTCTAGAAAAATCCGATTTGGCAGGTTTTGGATTGAAACAAAAATTTAGCGGGATTACCATCACACACAAGGGAGTTATTCCCGTATTATCGTCACATATCCTTTGACGAGTGCAGATTGATAACCAGAAGCTGTGTGGAATTGTTGGGATAGTCTTGCTATTTCTACATACATATTCGAGAACTACAAGTACCGGGTACTCACCTTACCTCCCCGTTTAAGCAAACTCTCACCGATGGCTCGTCCAATACCTTGTCCCCCACCAGTTATTAAGGCAATCTTTCCTGTTATTTTCATGTTTATGTCTATAACATACACGCGAACCTGTACTTTAACACTGAACGAGTAATCGAGGATGTGCTGATGTGACGCTGGGTTATCTAACTGAAGGGCTTATCTATGACAGGTCGTCTCGACGACACGACAAGGGTTCCGATCAATATAAATATGCATATTCATATATAGCTTTGACAGCCACCTTGCGGATTACACGGGTTGTTATGGTTGGCCATTATGAGGCGCCGTTTGTCACTTTCTGATTTAATCTACTGATTTATAAATATCGAGTATTTAGCAGTCGGATATATAAATATCGGGTATTTAGCAGTCGGATATATAAATTTGCAAAAAATGAGCGTGAAATAAACACCAAGTTCAGTCAATTTTAAATCCTATATCAGCGAATAAAATCCGAGAAAAATTTATAAATACCTATTTTGGATTTCAAGATATATATATCTCTCGTTGTGTTATTTCTGGGATATAAATTTCTCCACCATATATATATATATCCTGATAAAGGATTTCTTATTTATATATCCAAGGTAACGTATCTTACTGATATATAAATATTTAAAAATGTGTAGTTGGGTATATATATATCCATCTTCATCTAACTCCGGATTTACAAATACTGAACTGAGAAAGTCTCATATATAGATATCCCAGTTATAATATGCTAATGAGTTGCGATACGTTTACCGCAAAAATGATGATGTCACATTCTCATGTGCGGTATTGTAAACACACGCTAATTTGTGGGTCATCTGTCAATATTATCGGGCAAATTCATTCAGGTATTTCTTACTTTTAACCAGCGTTATTCGCAGAAGCACAGAATGTATAGAAAGCTATTATTATTAGTATTCATTATGTCTTGCCCACGGATCGCAAGGACTTTTGTCACCTGAAGCACGAAATAGACAATATGATCTAAACCAACACCAAAACCGACGACGTCATCGGTTTTTGAGACTCATCAGCATACTATTAGCATACTATAAATGGGATATCTATATATGAGACTTTCTCAGTACAGTATTTGTAAATCCGGAGTTAGACGAAGACTGGATATATATATATACCCAACAGCACATTTTGAAATATTTATATATCAGTAAGATACGTTACCTCGGATATATAAATAAAAAATCGTTTGTCAGGAATATATATATATATTGTGGAGGAATTTATATCCCAGAAATAACACAACGAGAGATATATATATCTTGAAATCTAATATAGGTATTTATAAATATTTCTCAGATTTTATTCGCTGATATAGGATTTAAAATTGACTAAAGTCGGTGTTTATTTCACGCTCATTTTATGCACATTTATATATCCGACTGCTAAATACCCGATATTTATAAATCAGTAGATTAAATCAGAAAGTGACAAACGGCGCCTCATAGGCCATCCCTGCCAGAATTCGTCATTTACAGGATGCCTGTAAATAATATTTACCATGGTATAAAATGCCAAGCCTGCCATAATTCGTATTTACAGGGTGCCTGTAATTATTTTGTACCATGGTATAAAATGGCAAGCCTGCCATAATTCGTATTTACAGGGTGCCTGTAAATTCCAAGCCTGCCATAATTCGTATTTACAGGATGCCTGTAATTCATTTAGCCGTAAGTCGTAAATTTACGCCTTCTTATCATTTCCACCAATGATATGCGCTTTTACAAATTTGGTGCCGGGTTTTACGCAACCTCCAAACAGGGCGATCTTCCGTCCTGTCCGTCGATCGACCCTGCCCTCAGTAAATTATACAGGGTGAAACATTCGCCCTGGCAGTCTCCGCACAGTGAGTCTTCACCACGCCATGTAGCCTTTGTCGGAGATTAAAAGTGCGAGATTATCCGAACTGTTCGGTATCGCAACAACTTGAATTAACCAGAATTAATCAAGTGCAGCACATCTGTACTTAAATAACTGTTCGTCTCTTTACAACAACAACATTTGGACTACATCAAGGCATGGAGTATGGTTGGCCATCCCTGCCAGAATTCGTCATTTAGAGGCTGCCTCTAAATAATATATACCATGGTATAAAATGCCAAGCCTGCCATAATTCGTATTTAGAGGCTGCCTCTAATTATTTTGTATCATGGTATAAAATGCCGAGCCTGCCATAATTCCTATTTAGAGGATGCCTCTAAATCGCCAAGCCTGCCACAATTCGTATTTAGAGGCTGCCTGTAAATAATATATACCATGGTATAAAATGCCGAGCCTGCCATAATTCGTATTTAGAGGCTGCCTCTAATTATTTTGTACCATGGTATAAAATCGCCAAGCCTGCCATAATTCCTATTTAGAGGATGCCTCTAATTCATTTTAGCCGTAAGTCGTAAATTTTCGCCTTCTTATTACTTCCACCAATGATATGCGCTTTCACAAATTTGATGCCATATCTCTACGCTTGTTACAAGTTTACTCATTGGTCAAATTTAATATTCTTGATATGACATCGAGTTGTTTATGACTTACGGCTAAAATGAATTAGAGGCATCCTCTAAATAGGAATTATGGCAGGCTTGGCGATTTTATACCATGGTACAAAATAATTAGAGGCAGCCTCTAAATACGAATTATGGCAGGCTCGGCATTTTATACCATGGTATATATTATTTACAGGCAGCCTCTAAATACGAATTGTGGCAGGCTTGGCGATTCAGAGGCATCCTCTAAATAGGAATTATGGCAGGCTCGGCATTTTATACCATGGTACCAAATAATTAGATGCAGCCTCTAAATACGAATTATGGCAGGCTTGGCATTTTATACCATGGTATATATTATTTAGAGGCAGCCTCTAAATGACGAATTCTGGCAGGGATGGCCAACCATAATGGAGCCTAATATAGATTGAGAGATCACTCCGTTACATCAATGGTCAAAATTTGGTCGCCGACAGTGATAAAACTAAGCCCCTTGATTATTTTATGACCGCTTATCTTACCACATGCATGGTGGGCTGACTGACCAGGCTTTCAGGCACTCCCGGCTAATTCCGCAATGTTCCGCGGTGGTATGAGCATGTTTTAGGGAGTTAAATCATGATGATGTAAATGTGTTAAAAGGGCGATTTTCGCTCGTGTGAGCACCCTAATCGAATGTCAATATGTAAAGCAGCCATCTCACCAATGTGTCCATTCATATTATCCGGAAGTCTCCGGAAAATATTTTATTTTACGAGAACAATTCACTCAGCTTGAATATATATGTTCATTCGTCCATATATCTGGATGTAGTAGACGGATTTCAATGTTTTTTGCACCAAAAGGCATCATTTTCCAAGCCTGATTTCCTGGCTACCGTGATTTCCAACTAGAGCCATTATTTACAGATTGGTCGGTTTACGGTTGGTGGTAGTTTATCTCCGCCCAGATTACTGTAACCAGTGTTGAAAGATGGACCAGAGTTTTAAGACATCAAGTGCATTGATTGCTGTCAGTGGCCAGACCTGAACACACAGGACAGGGTCACAGCAATAAAACCAGCAGTGTCAACAGATTAAGACCTCATTATCTAGCCTGCTTGCTTTGATATTTCTTTGAGCAGGGTTCTAAGCGGATTAAACACAGACGGTGGTAGATGAGACTGATAAGATGTTATTCACCCTTCTTTTTGTAGGCTCCATGATCAAGGCTAACGGTCGTTTGTTTGAAAACAAATCAGCGATGCTTGCCTTGTCGAAATTAAATGGTCCCGCACATTCACATCTGCAAAATTATATATCCTCGTATTTAGTAGCCTATGTGGACTGTTTTTGGCTGGTAAAATTCAGGTTTTGTGAAATGATGTTTTGGTACATGGCTATATGTAAATTGACTGAGGATAGGGTCGATCGACAGGCAGAAGGGAAGATGACCCTGTTTGGAGGTTGTGTAAAGCACGGCACCAAATTTGTAAAAGCGTATATCATTGGTGGAAATAATAAGAAGGCTTAGATTTACGACTTACGGCTAAATGAATTACAGGCATCCTGTAAATACGAATTGTGGCAGGCTTGGCGATTTTATACCATGGTACAAAATTATTACAGGCATCCTGTAAATATGAATTATGGCAGGCTTGGCATTTACAGGTATCCGGTAAATATGAATTGTGGCAGGCTTGGCGATTTTATACCATGGTACAAAATAATTACAGGCATCCTGTAAATACGAATTATGGCAGGCGTGGCATTTACAGGCACCCTGTAAATACGAATTATGGCAGGCTTGGCATTTACAAGCACCCTGTAAATACGAATTATGGCAGGCTTGGCATTTTATACCATGGTATATATTATGTACAGGCATCCTGTAAATGGCGAATTGTGGCAGGGATGGCCAACCATAGGTGTCCTTTAGATGCTCAATCACAGCCATTTACGCCCGTAAGTCAGCAAATCCGGTTACTGGACTTACGTGTAAATTCATGAACCGACTTTTGGGATTCCTTGATACTATCCAATCGCACAATCGCTGTTGAAAGTAGATCGACCCAACCTGTAACCGTTTGGGTCATCTATACGCGGTAAGGCTGACCCTGGGATCATGTGCATCCATTTACAGCCTACTTTCTGCAACTGCTAGAGGGAATTTCCAAAAATCAATACCACGTGACTTCGTCAGCCAATCAGCTAAAGTCTACCGACGTAACCCCAACGTAACCCGCCATTATCGAGTCATGTGATGTCATACTTGTTCAATATTATTCATACCTATAAGTAGTATACAGCCGGGATTTGAAGTCTTATTTGGACGAGTGCGCAGGGGTTTTTGCGCAGGTATGACGTCACTTCCGGTTTATGAGGAGGTCATGAGGAGGTGTGCGCAGGATGGTTCTGCGCAAGTGTATGACGTCACTTCCGGTCTGCGTGAATCGGACTTGACCTTGGGGATGTATTCCTGCGCGGTGATGCGGTCTGGCGGGGATGCGGTCTGCCTTCGCTGACAGAAAATAGTCCCAATACGTGGGTTTTCTTGAGAATGTTCGGCAATCTTCAGGGGCGAGAGGGGACCCTAGTGACTGATTGGGTCGAGTGAGGTTTCAAAGTGAAGCGCTCCTCCAGCGCCATCCAGTCTTGGGTGGGTGCATGTAAAATGAGGATTTGTCCCCGAAAATATAAAAGCGGAACACGGACTTCAACCTTACAATAGGGAAAAACTCCTATCAACCCTATCCAGAAGGGCTAATATCGGTTCACCGGGCTTATCGGGGCCTGGGTGCATGTAAAATTAGGGTACTCATCTTACATCCGGGTTTTTTCCATATAGGTTACTGCGCAGGTCACGTGGTTTGGTGGGTCTGCGCAAGTGTGTGACGTCACTTCCGGTTTTCAGAATGACCAAAAAAACTACCTCCGAACACAGAAGAGTTCCAATTTTTCCTTAGACCTTAGACGTATGGTCCGGATTTTCCATCCGGGTTTCCCCTGGCCCGGCCCGGCCGCACGCCTGCGCGGGTTATTCGGCCGCACGCGCGCGGGTTATCCGGAAGTGCGCGGGTGAATTTCGGGTCAAAAGGTCAAAAGTCACATCCAGGTCAAAAGGTCAAAGGTCCCCCTTCCGGTAATGTTCGGCCCTCTCCAGGTCAATAGATAGCCTTTATCCGCCCTCCCGAAGCACCCATGGAATGCACAGGATCCCCGACAATATCGCCAGCAGTATGCCCATGTTAAATGGCCAGTGGGAAACCCTCAGTTTTCCCAGAACCGTATTGGCACGAAAAAATACATGAAACCATGGAACTTATAGTAATAAACATAATCTATAGGTGTTGGACGAGTCTCCACTCGCCGTCTTCCTGGTCTTTACCCGCATCTCGAACCTCTATAGTTCTTTCACTCCACCTGTTGCTCTTGTAACTCCTCGTCAAAATTTTTGTGCTGGAATGCCCGCTCTTAACCTAGACCAAAACATGTACTTGGTCTGTGGGCTGATTTCATTGGCTCTCTATTTTACTGCAGTGCTCTTGCATTGTTTTCTGGACATTGATTGGTTACATTTGGCCCCATCCTAGGCCACTGATTGGCTACATTCTCAACGGTGTTCAAGGCCAGTTTCACCGAATCCCCACATGTCTGTTATAGCCCTCATGGCCGCTTGTTTATGCTCATATAAAAAACACACAAGACAGGGCTTTTTGGTGAGATCTCATTTTGTTTTTTATTCAACAACAACTAACAAAAACAACGTGAGAACAACCACGCCAAAACTGTAGCCCATAACAGGGGGCATGTGCATTGAAATCGATAGAACTTAAGCCCAGAACAGGGGGCTTGTACATTGGAATCGATAGAACTTAAGCCCAGAACAGGGAGCTTGTACATTGAAATCGATAGAACTAAAGCCCAGAACGGGGCTTGTACATTGAAATGATGGGCGGCCGAGTCATATGCGAGTACATGGCGGTCCTCGGGCTTGGGGTACTCGTCAAACATCTGTACGATGGTAGATAAGGTTCTTCCACGGCTTCGATGGTACAGGTAAAACAAGCAATATTGTCCGCACACGCTACTGGTCAGGCTTTGCAACGATTGACTGTTCCAGCACCACGTCTCTGTGCCTTGATCCATGAAGTCTGTTAAATCGGGATGGAGGGGTGGCAGGCCGTACGGTTCAAAATATTCGCCCTGCTGTTCTGGTTACTCCTGCCATTGTTAGCATTGGTACACGGCCACCCAATGTTCACCGGGCCGATCCATCGGGTCCGTGTTGAGAACGTAAGCAGCAGGATACACACTGTCTAATGGGAACACATCTCGGCGAACACCCTTGAAAGACCATACGTGTCCCTGGGTCATTCTCGAGCACGGTGGTTATCTGGTCTGTACCCATGTTAGGTGGCAAAGTCACACAGGGCGTTGCGCGCCTTATCCACTTGAATGATGTTGTCAAACTCGGCGTAGAAGTTCACATTGACGGTGGTCCGGAGGGCTCGTGCAAAGTGGATTTCCAACCGTAAATTGCCTTGCTTGGCGAGGGCCAGCTGATGGTCGTTCTCTAAGGTGGGGGTTAGATCGAAACAGAACAACGTGCATCCGGTGGCGTAGTTCTCCCGACTGATCATATTCCCTTCGTCCTGGTTGATTTGACCGGTGGCTGTAAACAGGCTCTGATAGGCTCGAATGAAATTCCCGAGCCCAAATTTCGGTGTTAAGGCCGTGGCTGGGACCTGTTGTCCGTCCACATGCAGGGCCACAAAATTGATGCCGAAATGTTTAAAGTCAAACGGATTCTCTGGGTAGGCTCCGCTGAAACTCATATTTCCAGCAGGCAGAGAGAACACTTTGGTTTGCACACATCGGATATGGTACTGGGCTGGTTTTGTTTCCAAGGCTTTGAGGTGTCCCAATTGAAGGGCTGGATTCGGTTTCACTTTTCGGACATACAGGACTGCGTCTTGGGTGACGATTTTATAGTCGGCTGCATGCCCCTCTACGTCAGTGGCCATCAAGGTCGGAGGCGCCCGTATCAGTCGGATTTTGATGAGGATCTTGTTCAAGAGGTACCGGTCTTGCATGAAAATGTCTGCGTGCAGTCGAACCATGAGATCCACCGAGGCACCGTTCGCGGTGAAAGCCTTCCGTTTGTTATATCCCGCATTGTCCACCGTGTCCATGTCCTCTCGTCCATACGACAACAGCGTCTCGATGTAGGCTCGATAGGGGTACGTGTTGGTCGAGTCACTGATGAGTTTGTCGCTGAGAAAAATATCCACCTGTTGAAACATAGAGTGCAGCCAGAGATTCGTCGGGCCCACCGTTGCAGCTTGGACGATTCTGGAGCCATCCCCATTGACGATCCTGGCTTTCACATACAAGTACGTATGGGCAAATCCACATAGGCCGTATCCGCATTACTGATGGTGAACTCGATGGGTCCTGCTTCGTTGATGCTGGAGAGCGGGAGATGCTTCACCCATAATCCTTGTTCGCCACTGGTCTGTGTAGTCGGGACGGTCCACGGGCCATTATGGCCCCCCTACCAAACTTTCTGCACTATCTCCGGAACGGCAAAAAATGGAGAGCTGAAACTCCTTGACTTTATCATTTGTCTTATTGGGGTCATTTTGAGCCTATTTTCATAACCCCCCGAGCAAAGGATCATGGGTAAATTCAAGATGGCGGCCACGTGGTGTCCCAGAAAATTCATTTTTTGTCATATTTCTTCCAAATTTCTGCTTTTCCGCAATGAAAAGTGGGCAAAAACTATTTTATTTCATATCACATTAATATTTGCTAATTTTAAATGCAGTTTTTGTGGAGAAATTGCAAAAATAAAAAATTCGGAAAATCTGACCAAAAAATCGACCAAAAAATGTCGTTTTTCAAAATGGCGTCACTGTGACGTCATCAAAGCGGCCATCTTGGATTTTCTGGTAGAGCTTGACCCAAGGGTATAGTGTAATAAGTTTCAGCCCCCCAGCTCAAGGGGTAAGAAAAATAATATGGGGGGCCATTTCGGCCCCCCCAGGCCTGGACAGGTCCCAAAAAGCCCAGGCCAGATAGGGTTAAGAAAAGATATCCTGGGTCTTCGATGTGCGTCGTCGCTGGGTCGGTCGTCGACTGGTGCGTGGTGGAGGTGGTGCAGGTCTTTTATTCCCTACGGTGCGTTGTGCTTTGGCGACCAAGACGCATCCCGCTTCTTTGGCCCGTCGTTTCAAGGCTTCTTTGGGTGCCGTACCGCCCAAGACATTACCGGCGACTTGCAGTTCACTGCGTACCGCTTGTTTACCGATTGCTTTCACCCCACGCGTCACCAAGGGTAAGAACGTTTTGACGATGCTCCCGAGTATGTTCCCCAGCCCATGTCCTCGTTGCATGCGTGCACCGCTAAAGACCGAAAGACAACCCCCGGCCTGTTGGGCATAATAGTCCATATAGCTGCGTGCATCGCACTCGTAAGGTACTTTCATTATGCAAAGTGGGGAGAACGTGCTTGTCGGAAATAAAGTGTCAGCACCACTTTCCCTCGTTGGAATGCGACCGGTCGTCCCGTGTCATCTCTTATATCCACCGTGATAGTGTTGATGTTGGTTTGTCGTACGGGTAGGTAGAGCATGTGCATGAAACTGTGGGTGACTTGATCTCCATACGTGTTTTTAATGGGGACCAACCGTAACAGAGGTGTGTTGATATCGCCCACGATGTGGTTGTCGACCACATCAGAGTAGACGTAGAGTCCGTACATACCCAAATTCATATCTATCGGGATCTGGCCATGGTCTTCGGCTGGACCCGTGTAGGTCGGGTGAGCGAGACCCAGCATTTGCTGTAGGATAGGACTCAGTACGACACTCACGTTGGCGGTGAGGAAGATCTGCGCCTTGTCGTTGTGTGCGTTGTAATCGAAGTTGATTCTTGAAGGGAAAGGTTTTTATGGGTTTTGAAGAATCCCGTAGAGCCATATAGTGCAACAGACTTGTCAGCCCCTGCATGAACTCCTTGGGGTTATCGTATTGGCCTTCGAGGAGGGTGAGTCGGGTGTCTTTTCCTTCGTAGGTCACCTCGTACCACACTTCATTTGCTCGCACGTTGTACCACGAGTAAGGTTATTGGATATCCACGAGTCAACATTCCCATCGTCCAGGTAAATGCAACGGTTGCGGTAACTGGGTCACGTACTTGGCCAAGGTGTTTGTCACGATAGATGGGTTTTACATTCCTCGTCGAGCCAAATCGGAATTTAGTTTACAGGCGGCTAATTTAGGGAAACGAGAAAACACTGAAATAATCAACCCAAACACCAATCATAGAAATATTGATATGGATAATATTTCAATACTTAAGGCTATAACATTTTTACAAAGAAATATACAGTTAACATGAGTATTTCCACACACAGTGCATGCATTTACTCGACAGAATTCGTTTCATTAACTGACTTATCTGTCTGTCTTTAGAGCTCCGGAATAACCTTTCAGTCCAATCCCGCGTAATTCCACAGCGCGAACGCGTAATCCTGAAGCTGCACGATTTTGAAGAATCCCACTGTTTACCGTTCTTGTCAGGATTTCTGTATTCCTCTTTTTTCAAATATTCTGGTTGTAGCCACAAAACAAACAAATAGCTGCTTTAGCCAGCCACATCTACATATAGTTACCACAACACTGGAATAATCACAACACTGCAATTATCGCACACTGGAATAATCACAATCTTTTCCCTGGTTTATTACTTGTCAACAGTCTCAGTGTCTGACTCTAGAATTGTAATATTTTGTCTCTGCGAAACGGTTTCTTGGGTGAACATAGGCTTTGGTTCTCTCCACACGAGTGCTGACAACACTATCCACAAGTGTCAAACACAATCGGGGGAAAATAGGTAATTAACCAGTCCACACTCTGAAAACCTTTCCAGTAATGTGCTACTCTTCATAGATAAGCTTTCACAAAGCATCTCTTAGCACTTTCCATACTGCCTTCTTTACAGCAGATCTGTTTTAACTACCACATATAAATGTGACAGGGAACACGTGTTGTCTCTTCGGCTGCTGGCCGCTCTCCTTCTCAATTGTCCAGATAACAGCTCTATTAAATTGTTCATTTAATTTGCACACTACCCTAAACCAATTAATCTTTAGCTTTGCCGTCCTCCTGTCACACAAACAGTTTACACTACATGTATCTCATTGTATTTCGTATGTTGAAAAACTTATACTTGACATAACTCCCCTTTTAAAGAACATTATTTAGAAAATAATTTCCAATATAAGTTTTTTTTTCAATCTATTTCATATTAACTAAACTGTAATATATAATCATATCTTGGTGAAAACTTGTGTGACATCTCTATTACCCCCTTATCGGAAGATGAGGTTAACCGTGTCAACACAAATTATATACAGTAGGAAACTCTTTAACACCGGAACCCTGTCAATTCAAAACTGGATAACCCCGTGACCCCATCATTCAGGCATTGTCATTAATTCTGCTGAGATAATCGGCGCCGACATTGTCAGAACCACGGATTGCTTGTATAGTAAAGCGATACTCTTGCAGAAACAGGGCCCATCTCAGAATGCGAGAATTGAGTAATTTGGCCTTGTTTAGATAAGCCAATGGTTGGTGATCAGTCTGTAATAAAAATTCCTTCCCATATAGGAAAGCATTGAACTTTTGTATCGCCCAAATGATTCCCAGACACTCTCGTTCGATTACAGAGTAATTTCTCTCTCTGTCAAGCAATTTTCTGCTAGCGTAAGAGACTGGAAATAGAATATCTCCATCCGCTTGTAACAGCACAGCTCGTAGCCCTATATCTGAAGCGTCAGTTCTGAGAGCAAAAGGCTTCTGCAAATCTGGTAACTTCAAAATAGGCGGAGTTGACAACATGTCCTTGAGAGCCAAGAAAGCCTTTTCTTGTGACTCTCCCCATCTTACTTTGTTAGGTGTTTTCTTTTTGGTCAAATCGGTTAGAGGTGATGCTACATCTGAATAATTTGGAATGAAATTCCTGTAGAATCCCGTTAAACCAAGGAAAGCACGCACCTGTTTCTTTGTCACAGGTCTGACTGATTTCTGAATTTTGTCTAATGTACAAGTCATAGGACTCAACCCGTCCTCACCTACCACATGACCCAAGAAGTCCAAAGTTGAGAATCCTACCAAGCATTTACTTGGTCTAGCCGTGATATTGGCCTCTTTCAACCTTTTGAAAACTTTCTTGAGACAAATCATGTGCTCTTCCCATGTTCGGGTGTGTATTAAAATGTCGTCAATATAATTGTCAACATTGTCGATACCTTCCAACAGTTTTCTCATCATTCTCGAAAACTTGGATGGCGCGCAAACCAAACCGAAAGGCATAGAACAAAAATGGAATAGACCATTCGGCGTTGAAAACGCGGTCTTTTCCTTGGCATCCTTTGACATAGGAATCTGCCAGTAGCCCTTACTGAGGTCTATCTTTGTAAAGTATCTGTCATTCGAAAGTTTGGCAAAAATATCCCCAGCGGTTGGAATTGGTTCTGATTACAAGTGTCTAGTCCGTCATTCATAATCCAGCCGTCGTCCATTAGAGAATATCCGCGTCCATAATCCAAAGACCTATTCCATTTCCATATAACAGTATTAGCACCAAATTCAAAAAGACAAAAGTATACATAAACATAGGCTTGTTTCCTGCAAGCGAGAAGCGGTCAACAGTTTTCAATGATGCCGGCAAGACATCATGATGTTCCAAAATATCAAATCCGTATCGCTGATCAGCATTCTTAATCCATAATATTCGTTATAGAGTCGTCATCTAAAAAATGATGTATCTCAGTCACGCTTTGATTGTGACTGTTCATATGAGTACCATGAGGATCTTGAAGTACATGGGCTCATACGGCCCCCAGCCCCGGGTTAAGCGGAATTAGACACATGTTACGAAACGTAGCCCCATAGATCTTGCACGCTACGTTCGTATTTTGCTATCAGCATGCGATATGTATCGCCAAATTTGAGAAACTTTGGGTGAAGGCGCTTGGTGGAATAGCCCTGTTTTATAAGTTTCTGCAACAATGTTTTGTGACGTTGATTAAAATCATCACATTTA